>APFE030848655.1:0-12720 GCA_000404065.3 Pinus taeda | reverse complement strand
AAATCAAGGTTAAATAATACCAGTGGTTCCTACCATGGTATTGGCCCATAGTAATGAATGTGGCAAAGAATATTGATCCCGTCAAAGAATGCCATCGGCATAACTATGGTTTTGACTCAAGGTATTGAAAAATGCTAAGACTATACAAGGAGGTGAAGGTCAAAGTGTGAGGAAGTGCAAGTAATGAAAATGTCATGAAGAGTTAGATCAAGATAAATTATGCATGTCATGGGTTATTAATGCTTTGCTTGATCTAAACTAAGTATGCACCTAAGTGTTTGGTGATGGATGAGATATAATGATGGATTAGGATCATAACACCTGAAATGACTCATAATTATGTGATCTGAAAATGGATTGGTTAGGTCTGAGTGCTAACAAATGTTTTTTCCTTTAAATGTTATGATATGGGTATATCTAAAGTCTCGAATAGCTACATAGTGATAAGTTATTATTTGTAGATCTATACGCCAGTTAGCATTGGTGAAGGAGCATATACACATTGGTTCAACAGTTCCAAGTACTGTATGTAGAAGAAAAGCTTATTGTTTAGGGATGACTGATCTATCTGATCAATGCTGCTATTTTATTATTGTTTGTGAATGATGTCTTCATTACATCTGAAATCAAAACTAATTGTATAAGGAGATTGAGTTTGGTTGATTGATTAATTGAGTAAGAAGGGTGATCTTTTGCTACTATCTGTTTAGAACTCTATAATATAATAGTTGATCTTCAGAATGTCATTGGTTGTTATAGTTTTTGGTTCAGAGGTTTTATGATACAGCATATTTAGAGGTATACGTAGGTTGGTTTCATTGAAGTACTGTATATATTTTGACATATGATTTTTGAGGTTGCAATTGATTTTGCTTGTTGACGTAGTGTTCAGAGTTCAGATCTATTTTCTAGTTACAACGATCTGAATGTTCCAGTTGATTTGTTGAATTTTGATTATGTGTCGGTTGATTGGGTTTTGAGCAAATGATTGATTCAGTTGTATCAAAAATTGATAACTGGGGGATTCAGTCCTGTCAGTGATTTTAGTGGTTGTTGATTGGGTGATTCAATTTTGTCATAGGTTTCAGTGATTGTTGATGATTGGGTGATTTAGTTATGTCAGGAGTTTCAGTGATTGATTGATTTAGTTATGGTTGATTCAGAGATTGATGATTGAGTTTTAGAGTTGATGAGTTTCTGTGGTTGGTAGATATAGTTGTATTTGATGGTTTTATTGCAGTGGTGATTGATTTTGAAATTCAATGTTACTTATGGGTCCACTATGAAAATTTTATGAAATGTGGCTTGCATGTTGTGTTTATGTGTACAAGGAGTATCCATTCTAAAAATTTATGAAACGTGGTCTCTGGAAGAAGAGTGAAGGTGGTAGCCTTCCATAGGTTGACACCTATGTACTGGTAAAGGTATCAGCCAATACAAGAGCTAGGGGGTTGGAGCTCCCTTCCAGTAAAAGTTGGAGAACAAGAGAAGGTTGTAGCCTTCTGCAAGTGGGTGCCTATGTACTGAAATGAGTCTACACCAGTAAAATATTATAAACAACTTTTTATTTATATTTAAAAGAAGACATAGATGGCAACAATAGGTGTTTTTCTCCCACATTGGGTTTCCACCTTAAATCCTGGTGTTCATGTGTGTTTTTTATGTGTGATTGTTTATCTTGTTATTACAACACATAACTACTATTTATCTAATGTTTAATAAAGTACTAATGCATTGTCAGAAGACAAACATGTGATGAATTAACTAAATCATAAGTTCACTACATACACGCTAATTGTCTTAAGAATGGTTGTGTACATATGTAAGTTCCATTCAGTAAAGTCACATATAGAAATATGAATATGAAATGTAAAAGGTTACTGATTTGTAAATAATAATTCACCCCCCCTTAGTATTTTCCCAAACAATTAGTATCAGAGTAGGTACTTTGGAAGGAGCTTGATCGCTTGAAGGAGATTCGTTGTAAGAATGGGAAAGATGCACAAGAAGAAAGCACCTTAAAACAAGAAGACATCTCAAAGGAATAGTAAAAGTAGGAGAGACAATTGGCTATTAGGTGGAGGAAAGTATCGAGATTCAGAATCACCTTAGATTGAAGATAATAAAGTAAGAGAAGTATTATGTAATAATTTTTGGTCTTCTGGTAATCCATTTCTTTGTTCATTCAATATTGAAGATAATGAACGTGATAGTGAAACAACTGAATTTTCTCTTATCGGTGAAAGTGAAATAAATCTAATAAAGTTAGAAGTTAAAAGGATCACAGATAATATTAGAGATAAACAAGATCTATTTGGAAAAAAGGAATATACCTACAAAGAAGAGATTACCAGGTTAAAAACTCAGTTGGAGGAAGGAAACAATATAAGGAAGTAGTTCAAGGAAAAGGAAGATCAATGTCAAATGCTACATGATGAAGTGACATCATAATTGGGAAATGAAGTGAATGAAAAGGCTACAACAATCAAAAAACTTAAAGATAGATCCAATTACTATGAAAGACTTGAAGATGAAATCATATTTCTGAAAGAAGATCTTGAGAATTCAAATAAGTAGAATGAAGAACTACCTCAAGCATATGAAGAAAAATAAATTGAGATTATAAAATTAAGACAGCAAGTGGAAGAAGGAATAAAAGTTGAAGAAAACATGAAGAAGTAGTATTTGGAAAAGGAAGAGCAATATCAGGTTGAGCTAAACATCCTAAAAGCTAAATTAGAACAAAATGATAAAATTTTGAGATTTCAAGGTTGTACTAAGATTTTGGATGATATTCTTAGTATTCAAAGGTCTCCTACCATCAAATCTGCTCTTTATTTTCATGAAATGGTTTAAGATGAATCTAGCTCACAAACTGAGGAAAGGAACTCTAATACAAAATCTGAAATTCTCAACAAGGAGATAAGAGGTCAACCCCATCAACAACCAAGCAAAGAAAGACTTCAAATAATATAATTTACTCCTAACTATGGAAGTGTCAATTGATTATTTCCTCTAATGAATAATGTTGAATTTTTTAGATGTCATAGTTTTGGACATGTTGCAGCTACATGCAGAAGCAGAATTTTTCATGCAAATGACCATCACACAAAAAGATCATCAGCTTCAAGGTACGTTAAGGGATATTGTTTTTCTTGCAATATGTTTGGTCACAAAGCCATTGACTTCTATAGAAGGAATATGAAACATGTAAGATTTTATGCCTATAAAATGTTTGGGCATATAGAAAAAGAATGCAGGGACAAGTATATGTATCTTCATAAACAATATGGTAAGAAATCAAATAAGAAAATCTATATATAAAAAAATTGAAAAAGATGATTCCACCAAGAATCAAGAAAAGGAAGATTAGGTAAGGTGTGATCTTTCTCTCTGCTAGTGTATGTCTTCATCACATGACTGGATACAAGAGAAAAATAGAGTTTTTAATAAAGAATCATCATGGTAATGATATTCTTGGAATTGATGCTTCAGAAAAAGTTCTAGGACCAAGTACAGTGAGAAGAATCAAGGGAAACTAAAAGTATGAAATTTCGGTGTTCCAATTTTCATTCGCAGAGGTTATGAAGAGAATTCATGTATATACGCAAGTCAGAAACTACACAGTCGCGTATATGCTGCTTTGATAAAGACGCAGCGAGACAGACTTAGGAAAAGGGTTTGATGTGGTTAACACAATTATTAATTGTTGTCTCTCTTTTGATGGTTGATGGTTATAGTCTATGGATGTTATTTAGAAGTGCTTTTAACCCTCATAAGTTTTTTATGACTTGATGTATAACTAGTTGATGATTATTCCTTGATGATTCTTACAAATACATGCAATGATCATATCTGATAGTGAACAGTTGGCACATGTTCAGGGGAAGAATATGTTATGCTTCTAATAATGCATTGTTGGCATTATGTTTAGAAGTCTTTGGTACATAATGATTCTTATCAATGGTGAGGATTCTTATGTTGTTGAATTGTTTAAATGATGCATCATGCTATGATGTGGTCATGAATTTCCTATGATGAATTCACAAATGATACTTTGTTGGAGTCACTTAGTTATTTTCATGCTTATGATAAAAATTTTGGATGACTCTTTGATGATGGATATAGTTATGTGGATAACATGGTGACCTTAATAAGTGTAAGGAGAAGAACAAAGCTTGAGTACACAACTTCAATATTTGATGATGATAAGTGTAACTCATTTATGTTATGTTGCTTCCATCATGCCTTCAAAGATGCATACATTTCATTTGGTGTTCTTATGGATGAGGATTCCTATAGTTCATGTCTCTCACATGGTTGAGGATTATTGATCGTAATGATATCAATAAAGTTTGACTGTGAGGTCATGATTTGTTTTTCTCATTGATGAGAGGCTAGATACACATTATCCTGGTTATGTGGATGATTACTTAAGTTGGATATTGGTAAATATTGTTGGCTGGCAAAGAGAATGGTGTTATTGCAGGTTTCACGTAGACATAGCTATTCGAAAACATGGCTACTTTGAGACATGACTTACTTAGTCACATAATGATGATGACTTCTTACTTGATGATGATAGGTTTGGTTCTCACATATGTTTATCATGGTTGATGCCTATCATGTGTGGGATGTTGGAAAACTCCCTAGTAATACATGGTTGATATATTGAGGATTGTTGAAAAGATCATGCAGTTCCTGCTACGATGATTTGATGATGATGTTGTGGTCATGGATGATGACTATGGTGTTTACACATACATATGATATGATCTGAATGGTTTTCTAAGATGTCATATGCATAGTTGATTCATTGAAGACTAGAGATAAATGTTTTTTCTAACAAAGAAAAAGAATAAGCTCATATTGATAAGATCAAGAGGATGAGTTGATAATACAACATACTTAGTCACATGTTGATGGTATTAAAATTACATTGACATATCTTGTGAACTGATGATGGACATATATAGGTTGTTTTTCTTGATGCTTCTGACATATGTTTACGGTGCAGATCATATATGATGTATGATAGTTGCTTATAACTATCATGATCTTGTTTAGGTCTTTGGTCTTCGTTATAAATGTCATTTATCATTTGATGTAAAGTTCATGCAAAGACCTATGATGTAATAATTGTCATATTAAGTCATGTATGGACTTTTGAGATCATGTCAAATATGTAATCCCACTTGGTTAGGTGGTTGAGTCAAATTTGTATCCCCACTTGGTTGGAAGATGGATGTATGTATGAGTCATTGGTGATAGCAATGTCCTGCTCACATAGTTGAGTTATAAAGTCATGCTATTCTTTTGAAATATATTTCTACAAACTCTACATATGCTTAGGGGGAGCATGGATAGTATAGTACATCTCATCATGTACTAAGGGGGAGTTTGATTAGATAATTCAACATGTGCCTAGGGGGAGCATGATGAGTGTTCATATTCAGTAGTTCAGATCTAGAAGTCTTCATTTTACATTTGGTCACCCCTTTGCCCTTGATGTAAAAGGGGGAGAGTAGCTAGGTGTTTGGAGAATAGCTTGCCTTTTGGAGAGTAGTTTGATGTTTTGAAAATCTTGATACTTGTCTTAATGTTATTTACAGGTTATGGTGACCAAACACCAAAATGGTTTCGATCAAGTCCAAAGAGGGAGATTGTTGGCATTATGATGCATGTGTTGTCCTTGATGGAAACTCACTTGTAACAGAACAAGCATATGGTAACAGAATCTATAAGTCATATAAGAGGTGACAGAATGATGGAACAGAGATACCAGAGGTGACTCAATGATGGAAAAAAATAATGGTCAAAGGTTTGATAGAGGGAAATTGTTGGTGTTGTCCTTGATAACAACATACCTGATGATTTATCCTTGATGACAACTCATTTAATGAATGGACTACTTGATGAAGGTATAAATAGAATGTGTCAGAATGCATGGGAGTTTTGTTTACAGATTTGACAAAATACAGGGAAGTTCAGAGGAATGAGTTTGGAAGTGATGTATGATGACAACTCCCATGTAATAGGTCAATTAAGAGGTAACAGAGAAATAGCACAGAAGAATAGGATGATGGGACATAGGATTGTAGATCATAATCAAGACATTGAGGAAAAATAATTGTCTAAGCTCTATACGTTGTTTACCCTAGTCAAAGTAGTGTATACACGCGAGTACAAAAAACAAAAGGAGCGTATACTTATGCATGGTGTTTCAAAAAAGGAAAAGTACATATGGGATGGAAAATCAAGGTTAAAGAATACCATGGGTTCCTACCATGGTATTGGCCCATAGTAATGAACACAAAAAGAATATTGATCCCGTCAAAGAATACCATCAGCATAACTATGGTTTTGGCCCAAGGTATTGAGAAAGGCTAAAACTATATAAGGAGGTGAAGATCAAAATGTGAGGAAGTGCATGTAATAAAAATATCATGAAGACTTAGATCAAAAGAAAATATGCATGCCATGGCTTATTGAAAATTTACTTGATTTGAACTAAGTATGCACCTGAGTGTTTGATGAAGGATGAGATCTAATGATGGATCAAGATCAAAGGACCTAAAATGACTTATCATTATGTGATCTGATAGTGGATAGGCTAGATCTAAGTGCTAATAAATTTTTTGTCCTTTAAATGCTATGGCATGGGTATATCTGAAGTCTCGAATAGCTTCAAAGTTACAAGTTATTATTTGTAGATCTATACGTTGGTTAGCATTGGTGAAGGCATGTATACATGCTGGTTCAACACTTCCAAGTAATGTATGCAGGAGAAGAGCTTGTTGTTAAGAGATGAATGATCTATCTGGTCATTGCTACTATTTTACTATTGTTTGTTAATGATGTCTTCATTAGATATGAAAGTAAAACTAATTGTATAAGGAGATTGAGTCTAGTTGATTGATTAATTGAGTAATAAGGGTGATCTTTGCTTCTATCTATTTAGAACTTTGTAATATGATAGTACATATTCATAATGTCATTGGTTGTTATAGTTTTTCATTCAGAGGTTTTATGATTTAGTATCTTTAGATGTATACATAGGTTGGGTTACAAAAAGTAGCATTTACATTGCAGTTGATTCTAGTTGTTGATGCAATGTTCTTAGTTCAGATTTGTGTTCTGGTTACAATGATATGATCGTTCCAATTGATTGGCTGAATTTATATTAAGTGTCAGTTGATTGGGTTTTGAGAAAATGATTGGTTCAATTGTATTAGAAACTGATAATTGGGTTTTTCAGTTGTGTCAGAGGTTTCATTGATTGTTGATTCGGTGATTTCGTTGTGTCAGAGGTTATAGTGATTGTTGATGATTGGGTGATTCAATTGTTTCATAGGTTTTAGTGATTGATTGATTCAGTTGTGGTTGATTTAGAGATTGATGATTGAGTTTTAAAGTTGATGAGTTTCGATGGTTGGTAGACGCAGTTGTATTTGATGGTTATATTGCAGTGGTGATTGATTTTGAGCTTCAATGTTATTGATGGGTCTAGTTTGAATATTTATGAAACATGGTCCCTGGAAGAAGAATGAAGGAGGTAGCCTTTTGTAGGTTGGCACCAACATAGGGTCTTGGAGCTCCCTTCTAGAAGAAGATGGAGAATGAGAGAAGGTTGTAGCCTTCTGCAAGTGGGTTCCTGCGTACTGGTATGAGTCTGCACCAGTACAAGATTGTAAACAACTTTTTCTTTATATTAAAAATAAGACAGAGAAAACAACAGTAGTTATTTTTCTCACGCATTAGGTTGCCAACTTAAATCATGTTGTTCATGTGTGTTGCTTATGCGTGATGGTTTATCTTGTTATTACAACACATGGTTACTCTTTATCTAATGTTTAGTAAAGTACTAATGCACTGGTAGAAGACAAACACGTGATGGATTAACTGAATCATATGATCACTAGATATACGCTAATTGTCTTAAGAATAGTTTCTTACACATGCAGGTTCCATTCCGTAAATTCACATATATAAATCTGAATATGAAATGTAAAAATTTATTGATTTGTAAATACATATTCTCCCACCCACCTCTCAGTATTTTTCCCAACATCTCTTACAATATTTAGAGTAGTAAATACTATAGCTTTGGCCCTTTTTGGGTATACATTTTGATCAATTTTGTTCAAAATCCAATAAATATTTACTTGAATTGTAGGTTTAAGATCTTTTGTGACATAATCCTAGTGAATATGAGGATTTTCAAGGAAATGAATGCACTTAAGCATTCAAAAATATAATTTTACATTACAAAATTACATTCTTAGGGAGAATCGTATCTCCAAAACATTTTATTTTGTGGGGATTTTAAAGGAATTGAATGAGTTTATGCATTCAAAAATGTAATTTGCCACTGAAAATTGCATTCTTAGGAATAATTCTATAGTCAAAATATTATATTTTATTGAATGAATGAGATGTGTAATTTCAGCCATGCTTAACATATAGTTGACATGTGGTATCTAAATACAAAAATAAGAAGAAGAAGAAAATGTTTTACTCATAGACATAAATAAAATATTTCCATATTGATATTAAGTTACATATTTTATATCAAATTATATATATATTATAATTATAATATTATATTTATTATATATATATATATATAATAATATTATACATATATAATATATATATACATAGATAGATAGATAGATAGATAGATATGTTTGAGAAGTATGCATAATTCTTTTCATTTTTAAAAATATTTCAATATCGATCTTAAATAGAATAATTTTATGTCACACTTGATATATATAAATAAAAAGTGATTGAAAGTAAAAACTTTCAATCACTTCGTAATAAGAGAGGGTGATGTGTAATACATGGAATTCTTAATCTAAAGATGATATGTGTTGTTTGAAAAATATTAATAAAAGGAAAATCAATGTGGACAAGATGATTGTTTCTTCCCCATGTGGGGAATATGTACTTAAAAATACATTAACAACAATAAATATTTTAACGTGAACAAGTGAATGCCCATGATAAATAAATATTCAGTATGCCACTTTCAATAAAATATTCCAATCCATACACCCAATCGGTCTATGAAATTCGCTTGTGTGTGGGACAACAGTCCTAACTTTGCACAACAATTTGGCTACAAAAGTATATGGAGGTGTATATTATTTACCCACATTAGGGTTTGAACTTGTGGCCCATTAGGAGAAAATACATACTCTTAAAACATCTACTAATGCCTATAATTGTGTACATTCTCTTCCCCCCATATGGATTTGAACTGAAAAAACACATGCTCCTAAAACATTTGGATTTGAACTAATAAAACACATGAGCCTAAAATATTTAGCATAGTAATTAATCTAGGTTTTGACCACTTTCCACGTATATATTTTTTAGTTAGTTTTGTTCAAAATCTTGGAATTGCAAGTTCAATTCCTTTATTCTACACAATTTGAGTGCCCAAGGAGATTTTTTTAAGGTAGTCAATATGTTCATATATTCAAAATGCTTTTTAAACAATGAAAAATTAGGTTATTATGAAAAATTGTAGCAATAGAACATTTTATTTGTATACTTGATCCATGTTACACACACATTAGTGGGTTGCTCAACATGAAGAAGTGTAATTCATTCCATGATTAGCATGGACTTGATAGATAGTATGTGTTGCTCAAAATGAAGTAGATGTGTAATTCCTTCCCCAGTTGCCATGGGGTTGATACATGGTCGAGACAATTTTTTAGTAAATCATCTTAACTTGAGACCAAGAAAAAACATGTGTATTGCCTTAAATATTGTCTTTAACTAGGTGTCTGAAAAATTATTATCTTAAAGATTATTGTCTTAAAAAATATTGTCTTGAAGATTATTGTCTAAAAAAATTGTCTCTATAAAGACAATATATCACACAAACATTATTGTCTCTTAGGAGACAATTTCATTTTTGTATCTCTTGAGACAATTTCATTTTTGTCTCTCTAAAGACAATGCTCAGGTTAGAGACAATGTTTTTAATACTAGCTATTATCTCTCTAGAAACAATAATTTTGTTATTTAAAGGTCACTTTTGTCTCTCTAGAGACAATATAAAACAATGAATCTAGAAATGTCTCACCATTGAAATAAACTGATATAAAAACATTTAATTAAAAATAAACTACACAATCATTGATTAATTCATGTTAGTGCATAGTGGAATCAAACCACCAACCTCATGCTTGTAAGGCAAGAACTCTTCCATTGAGCTATCACACTTTAAATAATTACATGAAGAGTTATGGCAATCTTGAAAACTACATTTATAGCCATTGATTTAAAAAATAAAAATAAACTGACACATGATCTATAATCTTTATAAAAGCTATAATCATGCAGACCATATTTTTAACTTACTAAAACTATAAATTGCCCCAAAATGTGCAAAGAGAGGCAGATTATATCTCTAGCAAAAAAAATAAAAATCTTATATCATTATACAGTTAAATGTTCAAGTATACAAGCTATCTTGCTACAGTGGCATATCCCTGTGTTGGGATTTCATTCCATGTTAAGACTTATTTTTATTCATCTTATTCTCCACATATGTATGTGTCTATTATTGTGTATATGCACCCATATAAAATTCTATAACAAAATTTATTGATTTCGAAACATAAAACAAATAAAACTATGATTTGTGAATCCCTAATCTGTGATTGAGTCATTATCAAAGAAAAAGAAATGAAATGGAGTGGATATATTCTCTTTCACCTTTGCAATCATTTCTCCCTGCTTACAAGTTAATAGACATGTAATATTCTTTTCCTTTGAATTTTAAGCTGGATAGATTCATGGCTCCATCCAAGCTCGACAATTATTAGAGGCCCTCTATGGCTTGGGAGCTCCACACCAGCCATTGTTTATGACAGTGAAGAGTACTTATGACCGACAACATGTTCTAAAAATGTCCTCTATGTTGCTACTAAATGAAAATATATATCATGATAATGAAAAAAACAACAACACATTTCATATTAAAGAAGTGGACGTTGATTATAAAAAGGAGAGGATGACATAATGGAAGACAAACTACTCTTTAGTAGCCAGTGCCAAGAAACCATGGCGCACACTCAACAAAATAGATAAGCATAATATGTGAAAAGTTGCAAACTATGAACTCTAAAGCAAAAGGTCAAAGAACTACTTACCACAATTGCTCCAGTAGGATATATCCACCAATACAGAGTACTAGCAACAATTAGACCAAGTGTGTTGGTGATCACATCAAATAAATGATCTTGAGCATATGCCTTCACAATCTCATTAGTAAAACTTCGACAATACATTATGAGGAACAAATTCACAAAAGTAACTGAAACCATAATTCCAACCACCTAATTCCATTTGTCACCATCTAAGATTACTGTCCTCCTAGAATTTGAAATAGAGTTGACAAAAAGTTAATTCCTTCTATCGCAAATTGGAAATTGAAAATCTAACAAGAGAAGTCTTTAGAAATGAAAATAATAAAAGAGCAATGTTTGAATAATTTATGTTTTAATTACATGTATTAACATTATCCACTTTGTTAAAACAAAATTGCATTAGTATTTTGATAATGAACTAACTTCATAAAGGATCACCCTAGGAATAAAACGAAGTCACCCCATTGAACCAAAGGTAAAAAAGAGGCATATATTGATGGTTCCTATTATATAAGTATCTTAGGCAAGGAGGTGCTAACTATGGGCATTTGTCTGGTTTGACTTTACCCACCTTATATATGAGAGTGATGGAAAACTAATGGAATGACCAATAATCAGGTTCTAGAGAAGTGGTAAATATTGTTGAAGACAAGGTCATATACTCAAGTGGCTCTTCTAGAAAAAAAACAAGCACCACCACACTTTTCCTAAATGGCCCATTGCGTGGGATTCAACTTGTATGTGATGTTCACATCAACGTTTTTAGTAGAATTCTCAAATGTAGAACTTCAAAATTTTGTATTGAGGTGGAAGTAAAATCTAGGTAAAAATAAAATATGTTATTGCAAGTTTAAAATGACTATTGGAGTGACAACATTCAATTACTTTATCATTGAGAATCATTAATGTTTATGCCACAATGTTTCAGTGATTTAATGTCATCTATTGTGATTCATTGTGTGTGATAAATATACTGTTGTAATATTAATACTAAGATATTTATTTTATTTTCTCTCTCCAACTTTTGTGGATCCTATTTTCCTACAGTTTGAAGGGCATGCCAACTAGAATCAAACTTTGGTTCATGCATGAACTCATAATTATGATTTGTGAAAGGCAAGGGGAGAAAAGAAAGTAACAATAAGTTGTAGAGGATATCCTGTAGGATGAGGATGTCTAAAGAATTTATTGACATTGTAAAGTAAAATATGTTTCCTTAGGCTATATTTGCAATCCACACATCAACGATGTCAAGAAGACTAGTCCTGTGGTAAATCTTGTTCTTACAAATCCATAAGTTGATCTTCTTAACTTGATAGGAATACATGGAATATTTATTAAATTTCCACATGATTTGGATCATTTGTGTATGTGGTTTAGGCCCTCGATATATAAACATGGTGAAACACTTCATTTTCAATGAATTGTCTTCTATGACAATTAGAGGAGATTTCATTGTCTATATAAATATTTTCAAGGTTACTTGCTACTTCGTTTTCCTATCCAAACCATATGTGTTGATTGATCATCTCAAATCTATGACATTGAT
>APFE030848648.1:5950-18846 GCA_000404065.3 Pinus taeda | reverse complement strand
CTATTCCTTTTAACCACACCCGCATATGTACATGCTTCCTCTATAGAATATTTGCATACAAATATCAAATCACTAACTACTCAGATTTCTGTCAAACTGAATCACTGGTTCAATCAATTAATACTAAATCACAACAGATACATCAATACTAACTTACTGAAAACCCAATCATAATGCAACACCATCACTGATCAATATACTAAGTCTTATTCAACCCAATCAATACTGTTAAACACAGACTATCATGATAGAGACATCATCGACAAACAACAACAAATAGAACCAAATTGATCAAATGTCATCAACAAACCATACGGCAAAACCTTAGTATATGTACACAACTTTCACAAAGCGTATCGGTATGTGTAAGCGCTTACCATTCACAACACCCACGTACATATTAGCATAAATCAAAATCACTTCGCATAATTTATATGCAACTACCCAGAAGCAGATCTACATATGTGCACAACTAGCCTGAGACAAACCTATGTACATATCTGAAAAATATTCATTGTAAACATAATCTTCACACTCCGCAACCCTTACTTTCAGAATTACATACTTTAGATTGCTTCATTCAGATCACAACATCATTACAATCACATATCTATCATTTTTAGACATTTTCAATAAGTACATCAAACAATCAAATATGTCACCATACTTTAGAACTTTCATATTAGAGTCTTCTCCTTGCTCCTTGGTGCACACCTATTTCAGATCAAATCATTCATAAACAATCCATCACTTGCACACTTAACACTTTGATCTCCCTTTTCGTATATAGATTTAGCCTTAGCCAACACCTTAGGCCAATCCTTTGGTAATGTCATTAGTATTCTTTGATGGGATCAAATAATTATTGTCATACTCATTACTGTGGGCCAATACCATGGTAAAGACCTCTGATATTCAAATTACCATGGTGCATATTTTGTACGCTAATTTTATTTACCATACCTGCGTATGTACATGACCTTTCTTCTCAGGACCCACGTATACTTTCTCAAACTTTACATTTACCATCCATCTGTCTCTGAATCTTTCTCAAACTTTACCTTTACCATCCATCTATCTCTGAACTGACATTCCTTTGTCCATATCACCTGTAACATCTATACCAGTCTGCATGATATCACAATGTTGAAATCTTTATCAAGTAGGTTGCCATCAAGGACAACACATTACCATAATTCCAACATAAACACCATGAGAATTTAGAAATTTTACCATATTTTCATACTATATGTGCCTAACGTCACACCCTATCCACAGATCTTATCCAATTAATACATTCCTACCATTACTAATTTTCCCTGTGATTTTTTTCTCCATAACATATATGCCTTAGACCACATTTCTCCAAATCATTGACCCGTTGTTACACCAAGCATAATAGCATTCTAAGAGGTAGGCCCTCTTAATTGATTCTAGCATAGGGAAATCTTCCATAGATTGTCTATTTGTGACTAGACCCGCTCTCTCGAGCTAGAGGAATTTTTTGTGTCCGCACTTAGAATTTACCTGCATCACAAATTGGTGACTCCGCTGGGGACTCTATCCTTTAGTTTGATTGATTGTAATTTCATGTTTTTGTGTGAACTTTTCTAGTATCACCATTTCCCTCTATTGTTCTCCGCTTTTCCTTGTTTACTGCTCTGAGTCTAAAATTTACAGTAGAAAGTCTGGTTTTACCTAAGGAAATTTTTATTTTTTCCTTTGAATCCTCAGCCAACACGATATTTTCTAAAACAGTCATGCCAATCAGATCGGGTTTCTCAAAAATAGTCGCGCCAACCCCCTTTTGGCACTTGTTGTCAGTTAGGCAGTCATGCCAATGCCTGTAGATGGAGATTAGGGTTTACCCCAGATCTCAACCAGTGTGTCTTACTCTCTTGATTTCTGCCTCTTAGCTTGTTTTAAGCTATTTCTCCCTAACTGGAAAGCTTGATTTGGCTTGGTGTATGTGCTTGTTGGTTTGCCTTCTTTTGCTTTATTTCTTGAGTCTTTGGATAGTTAGTGGCTCTAGGACATCTAGGTTGTCATCCATCCCGCTGATTGTGAACTCAATGAGTCAAGTTGTTGGTGAATTTACTCCTTGCATTTCGTTTGTAGTCCTCTTATTTCTTTGATCTCCATCATTCAAGTTTGAAAAGTTTTGTTTGATTGTTTAAATGTCTCTATTCCTGCATAGATCACGTTGCTCATCTTGTTTTTGGTAGAGTCATTGCATCATTAGTTTGGAAGAGTTATTTTTGTGTCTTTTCATCTGTTTTAGGATTGATTGTCTTGAAAACTTTTTCATTGAAGTGTTTTACAAAAAATTTCTTTTTGTCATTTCATGAAGAGTACACAAGTATAGTTTGTTGCATCAATATGTTACGTTAGTTAGCATAATTGAAGACTAGAGTTTTTTTTCATTATTTTGTTTTCAAAAAGTAAAGTAGTGAAAAAATAATTTTGTTTTAAGTTGCTTGGATTTTTTCAAGACACATCGCTAAGGTCTGAAAACCGAGACATAATTCAAGATAAATTTTAAAATGAACTCAATTAAGCTAAGGCACATTTGAAACCTAACGATAAAATCTAGAAGGTCTAGGCTAGAGACGTGTTCCAGCATCTTTAAACCTAGTAGCTATTGTTCGCTTCGGCACTAGACAACACTAGTACGGATTTGTGCTCCCCATACCATCGAGTATATAAAGGGAGACCCCACTAGGCTGCAACCCTTTATCCATAGGAAGCCGAGTCTATTACCTTGTAAATGTGATACACTAAACACAACGTTCGAGGAGTTCACATGCCCGTACTTCTCGGTTCGCCGGGAGGTATTCTGCAGTTCACAGTTACCTGGTAATCCTTTTTACCTAGATCATCCTGAGTAGTCATTTGATATTTTTGACTCTTTAAGCTTAAAATATCATTTGAGCACTTGTCCTTTCGAGCTCGCTTGAAATCGAAAGTGATAGAGTCACCTTTGCTTCTTTCTCGACTCTTAAAACATGAAAGAGAACTAATTTGTTTATGCGTCTTAAAAAATTGTTGCCCACGATCTCATAACATCCTTGTTAGTCTTTTCTAGATCAAAGCATGAGTATTCCTTTTAAAGTACATTTAAAGCCTCAAAATTTATCTCTATGTTCTTGTTATTTGAGGCGAAGCCATCGTGGCTGAACTGTCCAGTTCACCTAGTTCCTCTTCTTTTCCTCCGACTGAAAGATTGTCCGAGGAGCTATTTCCTGAATTACCACAGTCACTTGAGGACCAAGGTGTTGAACTTGGAATCATTCTGAGCATTCAACCTTTATCATCTCGTCTTCCATCTTCCTCAAATACTGGGTCACTTTTTGATATTGGCCCGGAATCTCCGGATAACCCTATCCAAACTCCCGAGAGTTAGCCGACTCCTGACAGTCAACTTGGACTGGTTTTTTATCCTCTAAATCCTATGTTTGACCCTGTTGTGATATCACTACAGCATCCATACAGTCCATATGATCAGCTGAGTATTCCTTTGGAATTATCCCCTTGAACATATTCAGTCGTTCGTCGTCGCTTGTTTCCACCCATAGAACCCGAAGGCAAATTTCCAGTCTCCTCTCCAGGTCACTCAAAATTTTCCACTCCACACACTGTCGAAGAGGAAGAAGATCAGTTCCCTCCTGATGGTTTCCCCTACATGGAAAGCATTCCCATCAGTGTTTATCAGAGCTTACCTCCTAATTATGTGACTTTAACACAGTTGGTCTTAGGTACACCTAGTGCCTCTTCGCTTTATCATAATCCTATTTGGGCATCTAGCACGATGCCTACCACAGGTCTGTTCATTCAGAATCCAACCCCCCAACAGACATTGATTTCTATAGTTACTTCAGTCCTGGTGCAACCCACCATTTCGAACCCTCATGTCTCTTCAATCCAAGTCACCCGTTCGGTGCCATTGATGGTCTCGAGTCCTACCTCTGTCAGTCCTTCGGTCCCTCCAGTAAGTGCACCAGTTGTGCCACCACCTAGGGGCAAAATCCGAATGTCTCTATGGTGTCGAGCACAACTAATGTGAGTAGATCGCATGCTCACATGGTTGGGGTGAACGAACCTTCTTCTGGTGCTATTCAAAACCTTGCTGGTCCTGTTGGATCAAGCAATGTCTAGTACCAACAGGTCCAAAATCCTGTTGGTTCATCTGGGTCAAGCAATTTCCAATATCAGCAGCCCTATGAGGCTCAGGTTCAGTACCAAACTCCTTATGTTCCATATGGTTCCCAAGGAATGGTAAATCCACCTTACGTCCTTCAGCCTGGACAATACGTTCAACCTGGTCCGACCACCATTCCAAGTACCCTTGCAGTAGCAAGGACAACCTCTGCAGCAACAAAGGCAACCTTCGCTGCAGCAAGGGCCATTCATTTAGCAGTAGGGTCTAATGATGCAGCAGCAGGGACCACTGCAACAACCACAAGGGAAACCCTTGTAGCAGTTCCATCAAACCATGCAGTTGCAAATGCAATATGTTAAGAAAACCTCCCAACCAATGTATTCACAAGGCCAACCTCTACAATCGCAATGACAAATTTTGTAGCCATAAGGTCAACCCTCGCAGCAGCAAGGCCAACCCAGGCAACAACAACCCTTATATACGTATCAACAAGGTTAACCTTTGCAAGGACAAGTTCAGGGTCAAGTCTAGCAGCAACAGGCCCCAAATCCTCATGTCCAAGGGCAACAGGTTCAAAATCCTCTTGTCCAGGGACAGTAGGTCCAAAATCCTTATGTCTAGGGCAAACAGGTTCAAAACCTATATGCCCATGGACAGCAGGTGCAAAACCCATATGTCCAAGGTCAACATGCTCAACATCCTTTTAACCCGTATGTTGCATATCAACAACCTATGGCTGGATAAATTCAAGGCTTTCAAGGTCAAAATCCTCCCTATGGGCAAGGTAACCTACAGTGTGGACAAAATAAAATGCCCTATGAACATAACCCACCACTATGGGGACAAAACCCTTACCAGCAGGGATGGGCTCCTCTAGTTGGACCACTTATCGACCTCCAATGCCTTTCAATACTCAATTTCCGTTCTTGGCTACACTAGTGTTGCCAGATGTGTCTCGACTCACAAATGATCCAATTATTCATTTTCCCTACTGGCCTAATGTCCCATCCAAGATCCTGAGCGATTGTCTGAAGTTCAATGGGATAGCGAAAGAAGATCCTCAAGCCCATGTGATGGCATATCACCTTTGTTACTCTTTGAATTCTTATGTTGATGATTCTATTCATCTCCATCTTTTCCAATGAACTCTCATAGGTGCTGCAGCCAAGTGGTACATCGAGCTCCCTCAAAATACTTATTATGACTTCAACTCTTTAGCCATGGATTTCCTCACGCATTTCCAATTGCCGGTTCACTATGAAATGACACAGATTTCCTCACATCGCTCAAGCAAAATACTGTGACCCACATCTCCGATCACCTCCATGAATGGAGATGTAGGTGTCGTTTGATAAAATTCGAGATTGTTGATCAGTTACTGACTGAATGGTTCACCAAATCATTCGCCGCTCCAATTTCTTGCGACATCACTATGGATGGGTGCGTAACGGAAGAGAAAGCCATTGCTCATGCCCAATACTTGTAAAGAAAAACTAATCTACAATCAACCGGTTGAACACACTTGCATGAATTAAAATTGCATGAATAGAGAATCTAAACTATCAAACTTGAAAGCAATAAATTGACATACATGAGTGAAATCAAAGCATAATTACAAAATAAAATCTACTCTACCTTACATTCTAATGTGCTCCATAACATCTACTTCACATCTCCTTCCATGTTGAGAACATCAAAGCTTTATTCAAATTCTTCAAAATTATAAAGTACAACAAAGCTCTCCAAAGCTTTCAAAAGCCATCAAGGAAAAACTACAAACTCCAAGCTAAAGAACTAACTCTCATAAGCTAAGCTTAAGAACTAACAAATGAAGGAGAGAGATCTCCTATTTATACAAAAAGATGAGAAGCCATCTCATTAATGAGAGTCCATGAATCTCTCCCTCTACCTCTATAGTCCTAATCAAAATAGGAACTGATAAGACACATGTCTTCTTAGAGTTTCAATACAATTAGGAGATGCGACACATATCCTTACGATCCCATGATTCTTTCCACTCAAATTCGAATTTGGCCTTAGGGTGCTACATAAAGGTCTTCTAGAAGCCTCCTTTTGACATACACATGTCAACAATCTCAACCCACTTGTTAGGTATAAGCATATGCACATTATTTTCTAATTTTTAACCGCAAATTCACTTCAAAAGGCTAATAATTAATAAAGTTTGGAAAAACATAAATGTGGCCCAATGATAATGAAAGTGGGATGAATGTAGTGACATAGTAGTGAAATGGAGGTGAAATGGAGGTGATATAATGGACATAATAGTGAAAGTGTAATGGAAATGAATGAAATTTGCAAGACCCAACAGTACTTAGATCTCGTTTACTCTTAGTTTGGCACTTTGTATGAGTTATTACCTGATGCTCTTAGGCCATCATCCGATCCAACGACATGGAAGTCATAGGCTACACCTCCTGTTGATGGAGTAATTGGTTCAGTGTCCCAGGCCCCTGCAAAATCTTCTTCCAAACAGAAGTTGGCCTCAAACACTGCTTCCAATAGTCTCTCTCAGAATCCACCTGGCCCTGGTAAAACCTCAGAGGTCCATGCTTTTCAGTTTACTACAGCAGACAAATCCTCGACATGTAAGAAGAAAGGAAAAGGAAAAGGTAAAGCTGATGCCCCTATTAGGGTCCTATAATAATAGGATTCATAATTTTGAATTGGCTATGGTTAGTCTTGTAATATTGTACATACTTCTTCTTTCTGCAAAATGTTTTCCATATTAAAATTTAAAAAATGTAAAGAGGGTATGTCCTAAAAGAACAATCAAAGAACAAAAAGAAAGAAAAAAGATCAAAAAAGTGAAAAATATGAACCCCAAAAAGAAATAAAATAGATCATGAAAGTGTGCAAATTCAAATGCCACTACTTTTTGCTTTACTTTGTAAAATAAGATTATGTGCAGCTTTTCAGAAATGCCACAATCCATGATGGTCAAATAGCTTAATCTTGACTCATTCATGCTTTAAATTTCATGTTGATAGATAGAGAATAAAGATCTAGCCAAACTGTTTAACCTTGGCAGATAAGTAGCTAGGTAGAGAATAAAAATAAGCACATCAGTTTAATCTGGGCCATTGAAAGTTATAAGGTTAGAATTAGATAGTTTTCTTATCAAAAGAAAAGGAAATAAAGGGTCAACAAGCTCAAATGCACCCATTGAAATGAAGAAAAAATGTTAGGGTAAATAAAGGGTAGGTAGAATAAGTTATGCAAAGTGCACAAGGTTACTAAGTCAAAAGCACATTTATCATGCTTAAATCCCATGTTTCATATGCAGGAGGAATTGTGAGAAAGAAAGGATATTCACCAAGTTTTTTTACTAATTTCCCCTCATTTCACTACACCCCCACATACTTATTTTCTAATTTCCCCCTTTATCCCTTCATTACTTATAAATACCCTTTTCCCCTCATTTTGACCTTTACCCCTTGGTTTCACACTTTCCCTTAGAAATCACCCTTCAAAAATAATCCCCCTTCCCAAAAGACCCTTCCCCTAGTGTGAAACCCATTCCCCATTACAAATATCACTTTCCCCCCTTATTAATTTCCCTTTTCCCCTTAAAATCCCACGAAAAACCTTTATCCTAAGTTTTTCCTAAAAAACGCCACTTAATTAACCTCCCCACTTTATATTTACCCGATACCCTTTTTAACCCACCAACCCTTGGTACAGTTAAAAAACCCCCATCACATAACCCATGGTCCCACCTTATTACCCGCTGCTTATATTAAAAAAACCCCGACATTATGCACTAATTAATTACATTTCTTTGTAATTAAACCCTGGGCCTTGCCAAACACTTTCCTGACTCCTTTCATGCAACTTAACTGTGTGATATCCCTCTGATCTCCTACCCCCAGATCTAATGTTCTACAACCATATCGTGCAGTTTCATTGTTCGGCCATTAACGACTCGAGAGCACGCAAGATTTGCAGTTTTTCCCGAGCGCTCTTTGGCTATGTGGCAACACCATGTTACATCGCATGGTCATGAAAAATACCCCCCGCCATCCAAAAGCGGTGTGATGGCGCACAAAACCACCTCGCCGCCTAAACCGAAAATTTTCCATTGTTCATTTAAAAGTTTCTACACCAAAATGTGATCGTTATCGGTTAAAAGGATGAAAAAGCCCCAGTGCGCTCTTTTCTTGCATTTTCACTGTAAACCTCTGCTAAGCCATTTGCAACACACTGAACCTCTGTGAAACCAAATTGACCACCTTTTGCCACTTGAAGATGCTTCAGATACCCAATTGAAGTAGCCAATTGACAGTTGAAGCCTCAGTATCTTCTGCAGTTACCACAAAACCCCTTTGCATGCCAAATCGCCAATTTCTAGGTATTCTTGGAAAAAACTAGAACGACCCTCGAATTTGAAAATGCACAGTTGTAATTAAGTGGTTAATTAATTGAATTAATTAAGAAACATTCCTGAAATTGAAGAGAAAATTATTTGTACATACCAAACCCTTTTACAAATTGTAATTACCCTCCCACTATTCCAAAGCTTCTAAACCTCACTCCTGAAACCACTGAAAGCCTAATTCAATTCAGTAGAACCTAATTATGGCTTCCCAAACCTCTCTGGACATAAGACCTCTGCAAACCCCTCACCTGGACATTGACCACCTTGCCTTAACAGACAGAGACCACCAAATGATAGAGTTTTCAAGTACTCTTCAGTTTTGTTTCATATGTTCCTTTATTATCAGTCAAAGAAGTTTCCAGTCAACATTCAGAAGTTGGACACCAAAGGCAATCCAAGATCATTCATCTATTGGACATCAGTGATCCAACAATACTCCATTGTTTTTTCCTACAAAGACTTCATTAATTCATTTGTGCATCCTGTTGTAAACATGCTAACCAATAGCTATTAGCCCAGGATCAGTCAGGAAATTAAAAGGGTTTTACAGTTGGCAAAGAATAGTGAAGTGGGAAACTGGTATTTATACCAGCACCACACAGAGATAAGGATATATGGATGCCAACTGGCTCCGTACAAACTTCCCAAATACCTCCCCATGAGGATATTTTCATTAGAGTACTTTAGGCAGATAATAAACTCTGATGAAGTTAACTTCCTGGCAGCCAAGAAGAAAACTCAATTCAAAATGAAAAACCAATTGGGCCCCTTTATTTTTAATAATAGGGAAGCTAGATTAGAGGTATATAAGATTCTACAACAAATGAAATTTAAGAACAATTTTATGTGGGAATTTGACCCCCATGGAGTCATAAATAAACTAAGTCTCAAATTCAAATTGGGTCCTTTCATACATCATCCTAGGGTAGACATTGAGAGATTTCCAACCAGTCTGAATGGTTGGAAAACACTCTGATAGACATGGACAGTACTATAGTCGATGCAGAGAATACATTAATTGATGTAGAAAAGTAGATTGACACTAGTTCCTTTCTGCAGGTTCTAGACCTAGGAGAACCAATGAATATTCCTCCTCTTTTACAGACTCCAGCAAATGAAGAAAAAAATGCAAAGAGAACCAAGGAAGAAGGTTCTAGTTCAGCCATGGAAACCACAGATGAAAAATTTGAGATCAATTACAGGAAGAGGCCCAAGCTTAATCTTGTAACTGAATACGAAGACACCATTGAATCAATGGAAATCACTGACACTGATACAATGGTGGAAAGGAGCAAAGGCACAATAGCTTCAGGAGAAACACACCAGCCCTCAACATCAAACACTCAACTTAATGAGAGACAACTTAGCATGGAGGTCTCTTCTTTCACCAGGCCTGTGGATAAAGAGAAAGATATTAAGGACATGTATAAGGAAATTAGGTTGAGAAATGAGAAATTGAAGGCTGAGAATTATGCCCAATATTTCAAGATGACACCTGCAAATCAAAATAGATTAATGTCATCCTTTGACATCAAAACAAGGAAAATGCAGATGACATTCATGCAACCTATAGTCCACCAACCGAAATCATCAACATACTATAGGAAAATAGATTTTGAGGTTTTGGCCAGGGATGTTCATCCCATTGACCAAATTGAGTTTCACAAACATGCATGTGAGATGATCTATTCCACCATGACCAATAAAGCTATGATTGCACATAAGCTGAAAAGTTCATTGGATAATATCATTGCACAATACAAACTAGAAAATGCCTCCTCATAGGCCAAGGACAACAGAATCAAGTCATTGGAAGACTTGGTGATTGAGCTTGGACATGATCCTAATGATGTCAAGGCTGTAGATAAGTTGATAAAGAAAAAGAATGAAGATATTGCTGCTCTCAGAAAGTAGTTGAAACTGCCTCATTAAAAGTAACCACAGACAAAAGAGGTCTTGGAAAGACAAACTCTTCAGGAGGAAATGATGGACCTTGTTCTCCAACTAAATGATCAATTGAAGGAAATGGAGAAGGAGTTGGACAACTTAATACAGCTGAAGCGGGCCAGCCTTGAGACTACCACTACCATTGTCATTCCAACAGTCACTACAATAGTACCATCTACCTTGGCAGCTTCATTGGCCCCTACAACTCCACCAGCTACATCACTACCAGCTGCCACAACATCTACATCAACAACAGGTTCAACAACAACAACATCTCATCCAGGTGATGAGGCAAGCAAATTGGTTAAGGCAATGGAAGACATGTCCATTCAGACCACAGATATAAACAAGCTTAAAGAAAAGATAATAAGTTTAGAGAATGATAATAAGCTTGCAAAGATTATGCACAAGGAAGAAGTTTAGAAGTCAACCAGGTTGACTGAAACGATGAAGAGCTTGGAGAAAGAATTAACATTAAAGGAGCCACTTGGCCAAGCTAAGGAACAATTATGGGCCAATATCATTGACTTTGTCAATGATATTTGGCCATCCATTCAAGTACTTTTTGAACAAAGTGACTTAGTTAAAGAGGCTACAGAAGCCATACAAAGAGTTAAGGTTGAACTGGGAGACATGCCAGAGGAAGCCACTAGAATAAGTCATTTCCTCAACTCCAAAAAAAATATGAATTGCAGGAGCTGGACATAGATGACAGGATAGGAAATACTAGAAGTGACTAAGGTCCTCACAAAGAGGAATTTGATGTTAAACCTTGAGGACAAATGCCAAACCATGCAGCTGGCTATAGACAGGTTCATGCTAAATTTTGAGGTTTTGAGGTAGAAAGATTTGCCAAATCCCTTGGTGATAAATGAAAAGTTGGTGCCACAAGAAGACTACAACAGAAGAATCAGAGAGGTGGCAAAGGATCAGGCAAGTCTTCCATGAAAGGAATGCATACTAGAAAGGTTCTATATCAAACATTTGAGAACGTGTTTTACCTCTAGCATGAGGTAAAACACCTTTTTGTGAACAAACCCACTTTTTCCAAATACACAGAAGCATATGAAATCTACAAGAAGATGGTAAATATTAAATTACCAGATGCAAACACATGGGAGAAGTTGAATGAATTACTGTAAAAATGCACAGTAAAGGTGAAAACAACACAGTAAAAGGAAAATGACAGATCATCCAGATGAAAGAGTATCAGGTAAAGTGTATCAATTGAGAAAGGGAAAAGTAAAAGGAACAGTCAACGTGAATGCCAACAACAAGGTAGAGAATAAACAACAAAATATCAGAGCATAAAGATAGCACAACCAAATAAACAGGGACAACATACAACAGCTGAACATCTATCTCTATCTTCTTGCATGAAGATATTTCTTTCTCCTAGATTAATTCCCAAGACAGTTTGGGATATTTTGTAAACTATTTTTGTATAAATACTTCATAATTCGATGTATTGGGTGTGGATTGCTAGACATTTGTAGAGTTGTATTGATTAGAAACCTGAGGGGTTATTGTACCAATTTTTCAAGTCAACGGACTGGACTGAGTAATAAAGAGATTGCATTACAGGATTCATGTGTTGAGCTATTACATTGAAGTATTTTCTTTGTCAAATTTGTTATTTTATTATGTATCTCACAAACTTACATGTTATCTAAAGTGAATGAATTAACTAGAAATTTATTTTAGAATTTGTTTAAGTACACTCTGTCTTGAATAGTTAATCATTTCTATGTTTTCTTCTGATATCCAGATCTGAGAATCCTTAATTGCTCTCCGATCTTGGTTGACGTCTTTCACTTCTTCTATAATCTGGTCTAAGGAACCCTTAATGGCTCCTTTGATCTGATTGAAAACCACTTCACCATCCAGCCTTAAGATATGAAATAACTCAGCTACCTTGCCCTGTAGACACTATTTTTAGAACTTGATCCAGTCTTGTTTGCTTGACATTTGACCCCATATCCCAATGGTAAAAGACACCCCTATATCCATCTAAGTAAGTGATCCCATCACCAAATCAAAACCAAAACCCAAGTACAATCATAACTAGCCTAAAATCAATTAACTAAACAAGGTTAAATCATAAAGAGAGAGCCCTCTTTGAGCATTAGGAAGGATAAATCCTAATCTCCAAAGTATGTGTTATAGCTCCAAATCTCACTATTATGGTTTGTGATGCTGCACTCATGGCCTAGGCCAACCCCTCCTTCCAGACCTGGTCCCAAATTTAAAAAACAGTGTTTTATTCCCTGTACGCGACATTGCCCTGAGTTAAATGCGTGTATACGTGGGTCCATATATACCCAACCCGCGTATATGTATTAAAACAATTAAAAAAATATAAAACTCCTTATTTTCGGGCGGAGATCGCGG
>APFE030848633.1:0-31333 GCA_000404065.3 Pinus taeda | reverse complement strand
GGGTGTGAAGACTGTGCCATTGCCGGTTAGTCAGATAGCTGGGCCACCTGTATAGGGCTTTAATGTATTGCTAATCACCCTGCTTGGGAAAGGATCCCCATTTAGTTTGAATAACTATACCGTGGATCCATCTGTGACTTCCATAATAATGTAGGGTCCTAGCCAGTGTGTTTGGAACTTCCCTGGGAACTTATCAAACTTACTGTCATACAATAGTACCAAATCATTGACCTTGAAAGGGCGTAATTTAATATGGCGATCATGCTAGGCCTTCTCACATTGCTTTTGTACCTGCTGCTGAAAGCTAGCCAGGAACTGTTCCTCCTCAAGTTCTTCCAGCTGCACAAGTCTTTCTTCATGGGCTTTGCGGTCTGTCATACCAATAATCGATGCTATGTGCAGACTTGGTACAATATATTCCATTGGCATGACATCTTCCACGTTGTAAACCAACCGAAAAGGTGTCTCTCCCGTCAATTTCTTGCATGTCGTCTTGTAAGTCCATAACACTACAGGTACACGCAGGTCCTAGTCATTCCTTTTTGCGTTACAGAGTTTGGTTAGTGCAGCTCCAATATTTTGTTGAATGCTTCTACTATCCCATTGGCTTGTGGATGATAAGGTGTACTCTTCTAATGATACATCTAGAATTATTCCGTGAGCATGTTGATGGTTTCATTCAGAAAGTGTGTACCATGATCACTCATTAAGATTTTTGGATAGCCAAACCGAGTTAACACGTGTTCAAAAAAAACTTCGTAACTGTGGTGGTTTTGCAATCTTTAATCAACTGCACTTCCATCCAATGAGTCAGGTATCCCATCGTAGTGATAATGTAGCGCACGTCCATTTTTCCCTGAGGTTTGATTGGTCCCACAAAGTCGATTCCCCACTTTTCAAAGGGTTACAGTGTTAATTGTGGATTCAAAGGCATTTCGTCCCTCCTTGATGGTTTACTAGTCCTTTGACATATATCACAGGCCTTACAGTATGCTTTTGAATCCTGATGAAGTGTTGGCCTGTGTGGAGAACCTTTTGTGCCGTTTCCCATCCCGCATAGTGTCCTCCTACAACATCCCCATGCACTTCTGTGAGGATCTGACTTCGTTCAAACTCCGGTAGGTATCTTTGCAATATCTCATCATTGTCCATTTTGTATAGGTGCCCCACGATGACAAAATAATCCACCACATGCCCCATCAATTACTTCTTCTGCTGGATGGAGTGTTTCTTCGGTGTAGTTCCTGTTATCAAAAAGTGGATGATGTCTTCAAAGTGTCCGTCTGCGATGCACATAGAAAAGAGTTGTGCATCGCGTAATTCTTCCTCCAAAGTAATAGGTTCCTCTCCTGTCTCAATACGTGACAAGTGATCCAGCCCCACATTTAGTTGTCCAGGCTTTACCATGACCTCAAAGTCATATTCTTGGAACAAGAGGAGCAACCTTTATATGCACCTCCCCCAACACAAGCTTATTGAATAAGTATTTTAATGCAGAGTGGTCATAATACATTTTGAAATGTCCTCTTAGAAAATAGTGGCGGTATTTTTGGAGCGTGTACACCATGGCCAATCCCTCACGTTCGGTTATGGAATAGTTCTTTTCTACTTTAGACAACCCGTGACTTGCAAATAGGATAGGGTGATCCAAACCTTCTCCACCTTCTTGTGTTAACACTGCTCCCAGTGCTATACATGACGCATCAACATGGGCATGAAATTCCATATCCCATTTTGGGAAGACCAGGATTGGAATGGAGGCCAATTTCTCTTTTAGGACATCTTGGCTCTTCATACAATCATCATTCTAGCAATATGTGACATTTTTTTTCAATAGCTTTTCCATCGGCATAGTGATCTAGGCATAGCCTCTGATGAAATTCCTGTAGTATCTTATATGCCCCAAGGTAGCACATAACTACTTAACACTTCACAGTGCTTCCAAATTCAAAATTACGACAATCTTCACGGGGTCTACCATTAGTCCTTGTCTGCAAACCACGTGTCCTAGTAGGTTCCCAAAGGGGACGACGAACATACCCTTCTTTAGATTTAGCGCGATTTGGTGTTGTCAGCAAGTATCCAACATCAACTGTAAGCTCACTACATGGTGCTTAACCAACCCGAATACGGTCCAATCATCTAGATAGACCTCTAGGAATTTGTGGATATAGTCTTTGAAGGCTGCAACAACTATGTGCGAAAAAAAGGCCGGCGCATTTTTTAACCCAAATGGCATAACTGTATATTGAAAACAACCTCACTCGATCACGAAGGTGGTCTTGCTTATGTATTCTGGTATGATTTTGGTCTGGCGGTACCCTAAAAATCCATCGGTAACTGAATATACTTCTTGTCCACTGACATTTTCTAATACTTCATCTATGAATGGGGTTGGGAATGGGTCGTGTACACAAGCGTCATTCAATATCTTAAGGTCCACGCATATTCTTATTTCACTCTTCTGCTTCTTATCCTGCACTACCATAGGGCTCACCCAGTATGATTCTTCCACCAGTTCAAGAATACCAGCTGTGAGCATCTTGTTCAGTTCTATGCAGACCTTTTCTTTGTACTTCGGGTTCAAGTGTAAGCCCTCTATTTAACCGGCTTCCTAATGGGCTTTAGGGTGATTTTCACTATCGCTAGATTGCCAATGATCCCTTTTAAGTCTGTAATCTTGGTTGGGAATAAGTCTTGGTACTCACAGAGTAATTTTGTGACCTTATCCACCATAGCATCATCCCAATAGTCATTGTTCATTTCATACTTTTGTTCATCCTCCATACCAATGTTGACCTGCTTCGTTTTTACTGGCGCACTTATATCAGGGTCTTCAATCAGCAGCCCTTGAACCTCGGAATAGCCATTGGTTTCTGGAATGTTCACATTTTTCGGATCTTCATCGTCGTCTTCAATATTTATGTTGTAACACTCCAAGGCACAGTTCACTTGAGTTTCCCAGCCCAGCTGAAGTACTTCCTTTGGTTCTCGGGGTGTCTTAAAGATCGCAACTTTCACGTCTTGCAGTGCATCATCAATAGTATCCCACCAATGATCCTAAGACATGAAGGATAGTAGGAACCCTTCATGCAATATATCCCATTCATTTGTACCGTGGCGGAGCTCCGTCTCTGTATACCAATTGATAGGTATGACATCTAGGGTATGATAGAAAAGGTGCACCCACTGAGGTTGTGGTTCTTCCCCATAGAGCTTTGTCCATTTCGCGAGGTGTGCACGTGGATCATCCCATCTGTCATATTTGTCTTTTAATTGCATTTGAGGCTACCTAAACTGTATGTGCATTATCTTTCTACATTCACGCTAGTCCTCGAAACTTTGTTGGTGCGTACCCCACCATCGTGCGGGTGTAGCACGCAGTGTCCACTTCAATGCACTGAAGAGTTATGGCTTGGGTACTTCTTTTCTGAATTGGGTCAAGAAGTAATATACCTCACTCAACCCGTCATATGTAGGCAGATTTACGTCCTCCATCATTACGTAACATAGCAACCTCGTCATCATATTACAATTGAGTGTGGTGACTTCGTGTAACTGGTTCTTCCACCGTTCCATCTCTTCGTCAGAGTTTGAGGTGTAGGAGCTTCCGCTCTCCCAAGAGACTCGGCCATCTGCAGTTAGGGTTACTCGATCCTTCTCTTTCACGATTATCTAGTAGATGTAGTCCAAATCATCGTCACTATTATAGTCGCACAACGATTCTGTGTAGTGTCATCCTTCTACAGGGTCTAGAGGTACCACTATGCATAGTGACTTTTTCTCAAAGATCATTTTATGCTTCTTCATATTTACCACCCCATTCATGTTAGTGGCCCAATCTATTCCCAAGAGTGCGGGCTATGGATTGCTGTCATCCATAATATCTATTACTTTGAAATCTGCCAACGTGCTTGCTCCTTCAATATCTACTGTAATTCCATGCAATCTCCCCATTGGTATGATTTTTTGTTGATTCGCCATTCTCAGCTGGATAGGTGACCATTGCAAAGGAGACCTACCCATGCACTCCCATGTTTGCTTGGGTAGGACGTTTGTGTCCGATCCTAGATCCAGAATCACTTGATCCATTTCATATTCTCTGATTTGTGCAATCAATCCCATCTCCCTTCCTATTCACGTCAGGTGCTTCCCGAGCATCTGGACTATGAGTGGTTCTCCTGGTGCAGTCCCAGTACATATATTAATGAGTTCTTGTAGTCCCTTCACAGCCCTACTATCACGTAGCAGATTCATACACATCTACAAAAATGTAGTAAGCATTGACGGGTCTAACTTAGGCTTCGGTTGGACTTAACTCCCTAAGGTGGAGGCCTCAACAAAGCTCTTCTTCACTTCCATGAAGGTTTTCTTGGTGTGCTCTAAATCGAATTCATGTTCCTTTGTCAGAGCCTTGCGAACCTAGGTGTTTTCTTCGGGTTGCTTACCTTTGTCATCATCTATCGTGATACCACTTCAAAGAACGATATTTATGCTCGGATCCTCCTCGCGTGGCTCAGACCTTATGATTTGTAGGTTTTGCACCGAGGGAGGTTGAAGTGTCCCCTTATCATGAAGCCTTGCTATCAGCGTGGGATAGTCCTCCACCTCATGATCAAACATCGCGCAATACACACATGAGGGATGCGTTGGATTTCTGCAATCTTGGGCATAATGTCCTAACCGTCTGCAGTTGTAACATATTAACTGTCCTTGACCTGTTCCCGGTCCCATTCTACCTCGCCCTCGTCCAAAACCCTAAAATATAGTGTGCATCATCCCTACATTTTGATCGAAGGCCTGTGTTTCAGTTTGAACTCTGTAGGTGGGTGTTTGATCCATCATGAATCCATAACTTCTATAGGTGCGCACATCGCGACCCACTAATCTGCAAAAATTACAGAACAACTACTGAGAATTCTACGTATACTTCTCTAATAGATGGAAGTTATATGTTGCGTGCTTCCCTCCTATTTGAAAAATCACGCACCATAATGTAGGCATCATGCTCGGTCTTTCTTATGCTTTCGGTCTCAGTGGCATTTTTCCTCCTCTTGCTAGGTAATTTGCAAACACTGGACAATGATCCTTGTCATGTTCCTGGCCCTTGCACTTTACATACCATACCTCCTCGCATGCTTCTGGGCGAGCTGTCCTCTCTTGTTTCAAACTCTGCATTTCCAAACACAAGTTCTGCAACTATGCGTGGATCTTTTTTTCTCCCAGGTTGGTATCTTGCATCAGGGTTTCGTGCAACCTCATCACATCTTCTAGGGCCTCAGCCTGGGTGGTTAGCTTCTGTTGTGTTAGCGCGCTCCGTAGGTGTGGTGCTAACGATGCTACAAACCACGCGAGGTGTTGCCCATCTATTAGTGTCATGTTTTCCTCATGAATCTTGCACTTCAATCTCTGATCTAGAAGCCATGGGGTTTCACCTGGTAACATCGTGATCTCCTTGAACTCAATGATTGACTGTGCCTCTGACTTTGGCCTGCTAAATTCCTTGATCAGTGTTGCTTGGATAACCGCGATCCCTACATTCAGATTATCACTAGAGTGCTTAATGTACCAAGTTAGCATGTGATCCTGCAGAGCATTGACCACTGTTTCCTTCTTTATATTGTCATTCGTGACTCCCTGTGCTTCACATGCATCTTTTACCATGAACTAGAACTGGTCCAGATCTTCATTCCCTACTCCCCTGAATACTAGCAATTTTATTGCACTTTCCATATTGAATTGTGGTGGTGGTGGAGGTGGTGTGGGCGAAGATGGTGTTGAAACTGGTGAGACTGGTGGTGGTGTAGGTGGGAGTGGTGGGCACGGGATTCCCTGCCTTATCAAATTTATTGCAGTTCTTGGTGAGACCTTCGCGAGCTCTTCCTCGCTCTCCTGCAGAGGTGAAATCAAGGGGCTAGTTTATAGTTCTGCACTACCTTTGTCTCTATAGATTTTCCCACTTCAAAAAGCCCCAAACATCAATTTATTCATATTACTTGCTTTTCACACAATATCATTTTAATCTAGGTGTTCAAGGATTTAAGGTACTTACCGCATGCTCCTTTAAGGAAGTGTTTCTTCGCCTCACTATGGCTGATTGAAGTATCTATCACGAACTCAGTGATAAATCCTCCAATAATTCAATCGAGCTAGCAATCCACAATGCACGTGATCTTATCTTCCGATGCTTCCAGTCTGCACACCAATTTTGGGATCCACACAATAGGTTTCTTGAGTTTACACCTTCCTTTACAGTCTGCTAGCTTTGCAATCCACTCGTACAACTCAGTCAGGAAGGATGTAAATAAAATTTCTTGGATCTCTGTATATAAATAGTAGTCTAGCCATATTTCATTTGATAATTGTGGATTCCTGTTTTCTTGTGTTGCAAACTCGTGAATCTTCTTGTCCAACCAATTCTCAATTTCTCTCTTTGCTGGATTCCAGTGATCTGACATCAAACATCTCTTATGCAAATCACGGTCCCGACAACGAAACCATTTGCTGGCTTGTGGGGCCTGACCTAGGTTTAGAGTTAATTAGCCAAACAAATCTCGTTACTACTAGCCCTTTCAGCAATAGTCCGCGGAGCGCAGAATGAGGTCTCACCCTATGTAGTATGGGAGGGTGCTAGAACTAGGTTTTTGTACCTTCGAGATGCCTGATGAGGTAAACCGGTCTGAGTTGTGACCCTATGCATAGATCACCTCGTGAACTTTCCCTGTACCTCGCTATGTGCTATTTGGGCCTCACGTAACCCTTACTTAGGGCCGAACACTCATCTCTGTGTTATTACCCTAGATCTCACTTGTATGTACTTATGTTAGTTCATTAAGTGCCTTAAGTTATATTTTAAAAGCATAACCATTCATACAGATGCGTGCACTAAACAAACCATATATTTGTAAATAACAATCAGAGAATTATACCCAAACTTCTTGTTATTATATCTTTCCTCGGTTACAGACTCGACTCTGCCCTGCACACTCAGTTGTACGTGTATACACACTCAGCTGTGGACTACTAGGCCTCTGCGCAATCAACTGCAGAGCCTTCTCCTACTCTACAACCCAAAAACACACACTTATACTTGCTCTTTTCCTCTATTCATCATTAGATCATTCCATTGATTCATGTCTTTTGCAACTTAGAGCCGACATTACATTACAAGACTAGGGCAGACAACCCTACGACTCTATCCAACTTTCACACCTCGCACCTGCAATTTGTGGAGCTTCACACCTTGCACCCATAATTCACGAAGCTTTACAACAAAAGTCGGTTAAAGCTTAGGCTTTAAGCCCCAGAACATGCCTTGGGCGGGATTCCATGCCCAACAGTTTACTAAATAACAACACATGTAAATAACATCGGTATATCTAAATATGAAATCAAGATAAAATAAACACATGAAAGCCACGAAAATAACCAATACAAGAATGCACAAATAAACACAAGTATTTCTAGTGCAAACCCTCATGGGGAGAAAAACCACACTGCAGCTATTGTTCTAATCTAAATCTTTTATTAATAAGAAATTTAATTGGCCACTACCAGTGAAGAGCCACCACCGCTATAAACATTTAGTTGGCCACCACCAACAAGGATCCACCACCACTTTCACAATTTAGCTAGACACCACCAGTAAGGAGCCACTACCCTTGTGACAATTTAGTTGGCCACCACTAAACATTTAGTTGGCCACCACCAACAAGGATCCACCACCACTTTCACAATCTTCATTAAATAATTAGTAAAAAATATCCATAGCAAGTCCTCTCTCTCTACCACACAATCCTCTGCAACTTCTCCTCCACTCAAAACACTGCTATGTACATACAACATTGTATGGTACTTGCGCAATAAAATGTGATATGCTTCAAATATTCAATAAGCTCCTACAACCACACTACTTCTATTTCAATGCCCTCTAAATGTGTCACTCTCTCAATCCATCCAACATCAACTTTTGAAGGTATTTGACAATATATAATGTTTCTCCTTAAAGTTTCATGTTTAACCACCTTCTAGATGAGGAGATAGCTTTCTCAAACCAATCGACCATTTACCATGAGAAAATACCAAAGTATTAACCCTAGGAAATCACTGGAAAGCACATGGAATCCAAAACAAATCAGCTATATGGATTGACAAAGGTCCTCCCTTCATGAATTGCATTATAATGTATTCCATACACTCCTCTCCAGCATTGCTAACATAGGTGCTTTTTATGTAACCTTCATTACGCTTTCCAAGTTTCCTTTCTTCCATATGCTCAGCTAAAAACTTCCATAAGCTATTCATGCAAGTCTTCAAACACCTCTTGAGCCTGTATGACCTATGCAAACACATCTAAAAGAAACATTGTTACATGGATTTAATAGTGCACACATGTGTGCTTACATGGAAAATTCATATATCTCATCATAATCCATGTCGAGATCACTCGACCAAATAGATTCCAAGGGACATGATAATAACTCTCATGACTGTTGGGTTTCTGTTATATTATTTCCAAGACTAGCCCCATGCTTGAAGTAGGAGGGTTAGAGGGGGGGTGGTAGCTCCCCCTTCGTTGTGCCAGGCATAGTGGGGGTGGCAGCCCCACCTATTGGGGAGTTTGTAGGGGGGTGGTAGCCACTGTTGCTTAGGGTTTGGGGTAGCGCCCTGATAATTTTTTTTTGGACCCTATTTTAGGTGGGTGGACCTACCTATGGTTTTTTGCATGGCTTTTGCACATGGTTTTGGGCATGATGGTTTTCTGCCCATGGTATCTTGTAGATCCAGTCAAGGGAACTATGGTTATCTTATAATCTAGGGTTAATGGATTGAGGTTTATGAATTCTTTGACATATTGTAACATTGAAAGGAATCTAATGAAAAACCAATCTGGCAGTCCCAATTTTGGGATCTAGGGAAAAAACTCTATGTATTTTTTTTTGTGTTTCTCTCCATTGTATATTTTCTTTTTTTAATAATTTGTTTGCAGGTAATTTCTATGCAAGGTTAAAACCTACAATGACCTCATATGAAAAACAAAGTTATAGAGCTTTATCGTGCACACTAGAGTTCATAGATGAATATCAATTACAATACATGCCAAAAACCATGGCTCAACTCTATGCATGACCAATACAAAACTAAGATAATTTCATCCATAAGCCAATACATGGTTGTCATAAGTACTACTCAACAATATATAAGAATCCTCTCTTCAATGCATGCACATGGCATATATGATCACCAATATGTGCTCTACATAGAATAAATATAGTCACAATACATATCAAATGATAACATGTGTCAACCTCTCCAAATATCAACCATAGACTAATATCTCATCAACAATAATTAATAATATATGGCAATGCTCAGTGGCCCAATAACAACATATATAAGCAACATAATTAAGTCTCTTTGCAACATGAAAACCCTCATATTAGCAGTAGCAATAATCAACAACATTACATAAATCCATCATGATCAACTCCTAATTCCTCTTCATATTGATCACAAGTCTCTATCATTGGAAAAATACTAGTTGCAACCATACACAGTAAAATCCATACACCACCATCATATTGTTCTGCATGGTAGAAACACATTCATGAAAATATCTCACTCAGTAGTACCATATATAACTCACTAATATAATTATAGTAATTATACATTACATATCATGATCTCAAGTAAACATCAATATGAATACACATTGTTGCCTCAAGATAATACAAAAAATTGCATATTAACTCATACAACACTATGAGGCAACACATAATCCATGGAAAACCAAGGCACATACTCCTACAACAAGCCAATGTGCAATAAGTAAATAACATGAGAAATATAGAAAATTCCTCCAAACAATCTATTTTTCCTCTTTCACTAGCAATGAATCATGATTCAATCAATAAACCATCGAAACTCTAGAAGCATATGAGATACTCCCCCTAGAGATGTGCCATCTCCATATAATCTCCACACCTTGGCCAAATGTCCACATCACAAAACCTTTATCAAGCCCTGATACTAGAAGTCTTACTAGATTCAACATTAGTAGCATAAATCAACATAAAAAAATAATAGGAATTATCAAACCCTATCTACATACATAAAACAACTCTTCATTGTTGAACCAATAGATATCAATGCTAAAGATAAAGATAAACTAGTAACATAGAGTAAACCGTGCATAACTCCCCCTAAGCTCATGCACCTTCTTAACAAGAAAATATGTTCACACACACTACCCTTATTATGGCAACACCTTCAATTATTCTACATGCAATATCATATCCTCCCTTGAGGCTAATAATGCCTTATTTCCTCCTTGTAGGATCGTGTTGCTTCTTCTTCCTCCAAACGTTGAAGGGGTTGATCTCTAAGATGTGGATCTCTCACTGCTTTCTTATCTGGTCTATTTTGCATGATTTTCTTTTGTTTCACCAAATACCCTCATGAACTTGGCTAGCTTGCAATATTTGGCCGTATGGCCAAGATTGTGACATAGATAACATATAATGTGACCAAGAAATGAAGGAAAGGTATCATATCTCCTAATATTCCTCCTATTCCTCTTTGCATAAGAAAATACTGTTATACCTAATTTTTGTTGAATTTTGTGAAGGGAGTAGTCCTCTTTGGTTGTTTGCTTGATAGTTCCTTATATCCAATAAATTCTCCTATTCCATGCTTCTGCAATTTACTGCAATATGTCCAAGATTTTGACAGTTAAAGCATCTCACATCTCCCAAGGGTGAGAATGATCTTCTAGGAAATTTTCTTGGCATGGCCTTTGGCTTTTCTTCCTTGAGATTCTCCTTTGGTTGTTGGTATTTTTTATTTCTTTCATTCTTACTGTTTTTTCTGCCACTGTCATATGTTTTCCTTGTAGATGAAACTAAGTTGGTTTTTCCTATGTGCAAGTTACAATTTGATTCTGCAGATATATAATTTTGGCATCTCTTCAACTGAGTGGTTTTCTTCTCTAAAACATTCCTTAATTAAACCACTTCGGCTTCTAATGTCTCACATTGATCCTTCTTTTCTCTCTACTACTTTCTCATTCCCTCTCCAACTCACCTTCCTTCTTCTAGCTGAGTTTTAAGTCTAATGATTTCCTCCATGAAATTGTTCTCTCTTCTTCAAATATTTGGAGAATATTTTTTAAATATATTTTCTCTTCTAATGCTGCACTAAGTTGGCCTTGATCTTCAATCGATATCTCCTTCTCTTCATCATTTATCCATATTTATATTCCATGCAGTGCATGTAACCTATCGTATATCTCTCTTGCAGTATTGAGATCCATTATTTTCTCAACATCCCAATTGTGAAGATTATCATGCATTAGACATAGCATGTGTATCGAATAGCTAATCTTGATTTGAGAGTGGTTTATCAACATATCCATTTATCATTATTTTCTAAACTTCAGATTTATTTTTGATTTCACCTTCTGATGTAGGAGCATGAGACTTGGAGGGAAAAGACTTCAAACTTATTCCAAAAGTAGAAAAAAAACTACAAGTAAAGGACTGGGATCCTTTCTCCATCAATTTCCACGTTTTTCTAGTTAAGCATAGAACTAGAATATAGGATTAAATCATGATGTAATAAGTGTTAAATTAGTTAGATGTAGTGGAGATTCTCGAGGAAAATACTCACAGAACAGATAGGATTAGCTATCATAGTGGAGATCCTTGAGGAGGATGCCTCGCAGAATAGTTAGCAATGATAAATTTTAGCTTCTGTTTTAGGATCTGGTTGTTAAAACAAATCAATATATATGTAACTTTTATGCTATTGTAAAGGGATTTTGACCAAGTGGCTTTATCTCATATTGCTTAAGGAAAGAAGAGGACATCTCTGTGTATTGGTTGATCCTAGAGGCATTGTGATCTCTAAAACCCTTTCTATGCATTTGAACACCTGTTTGTCTATTAAATCTGGTATTTATGCATATCTTTGACTTTCTCGCATCGTTTACTCTTAAGTCTTTATAACAGTGATTCGGCCGTAGTTTTCTAGTTAATACTTTGATTGAAGTCTATTTGAGTGTGTTTCCTTCATATTGGCATGCTCTGTTCCAATTTACGTGTCATTTTTGTCCCGCAAGCTAAATTCTGATTTACACTAAGAACCAACAAAAAAACTTAGTCCGAACTTGGAATCCAAACTTGAAATCTTGTGAAGTGTGGTTGATATCCATATCGGGTCCATAAGAACTATTGCATCATAACGCTTCAGTGGAGAGGAACTAGCCTTTTAAACTGCTGAAAATCGATGTTGCAACACATTCAGATCTCAAATATTATAGAGGAGGACTTATAGTTTATTGGGTCCGCAAAGCTTTATCGCATCACAAGCCTTAAGCGGAAGGAGCCTCGCAAGGGAGAGTTGAAATTGTTGATTGTGATTGTCAATAATGCTACAATGTTATCACATCGAGAAAAGGCCGATAGAGGAGCGCCGATACTGTTATTCCATTTCTTATGGAATAAACCCTGCCGATAGTGTATTTGCATGTTACCACATTCATGTGGGAAAAACAACCCGATAGTGTTAAATTGAAGTGCAATAGTGTTATTCCATTTCTTATGGAATAACCCCGTTGATAGGGTATTTTCATGTATAATTTCGTTATGCGCAATTGAACTCGCCGATAGTGTATTTTATGCATAATTGCATTATTGCCAGTCTAAACCCCGCCGATAGTGTATTATGTAATTCCTATGGAATTATAGCTCCGATAGTGAGAGAATGGGCCTCTATTATGAAATTGCACTCGATAAAAAGGGTTGGTTGATTAAGGGAAAAGGATTGGTAAGAGTGGCTAAAAAGGGGAAAAATTTATAAAATAGTCTGTCTAGGAATAGATGACTGATACTCCAGTTGGGATTGAAGAAGGGATTCAACTAGAATTAGAGGAAATTGTATCAGGGTTTGGATGTTTGTCAATATCACCTACAGCTAGGCCACCATTAGTGGTATCAGAGTAACCTGTTGACATTGAATTGAATCTCAGAAGCAAGAGAAGGAAATCTAATATGGCTTTTAGAGTTGGAAGAGGACAGTCAGTTGCAAATGCTGAAGTGATGGAAGCTATGCAATAGATGCAAGGTAGATTAGAAGCATTGACAACTGAGAGAAATATAGATGATGGGGATGTTAGTGAGCCTGAGTTTGAAGCTGAAGAAGAGGAGGAAGCTATAGCAGTTACTCCTAAGATGAGATTCTTCCAGTCAATGTTGAGATCCACAGTTAGGCCAAAGACTAAGGTTTCAATATATGAAGGAGGACTTAATCCAAAAAAATTGATAGACTAGATTAATGGCATGGAGAAATTCTTTGATTATGAAGAAACAAAATATGAGAAGAAAGTAAAGTTTTCTATCACCAAGCTAAAAGGACATGCAACACTTTGGTGGGATGGAGTGTAGGAAGAAAGAAATATACTTGGCAAGCAACCTATCAAAAATTGGAGTAGGATGGTAGCAAAGCTAAGAGGTAAGTTTCTACCAAGTAATTATCAGCAAACCTTATTCAAATAGACGTAGAATCTTAGACAGAGGTCTATGAAAGTGAAAAAATACACAGATGAATTCTATACGGTAAGCATAAGAGCTGGACAAACTTAGGACATAGATGACGAGGTGGCTAGATATGTGAATGGTCTTAGGATGGACATTCAATATGAGATAAGTATACTGTCTCCCAAAATAGTAGAAGAAGCTTATCAAATGGTACTGAAAGCTGAAGAAAAACTCATGAGGAAGCAGTCTGCTAGAGGAAGAGGTACTTTTTGAGGAAAGGGAAGTCAAGGTGGTAGAGGAAGATCTACAATACCTAAAGATGGAGCTAGTAGCAGCTCAGCCCAACATGCAACCACAGGAGGTGATGCGAGTGGCAGAGGGAGTGTTTATAGAGGAAGAGGAGGTAGAGGAAGAGGAAGAGAGGTAAGATGTTACAGGTGTAACAAACTGGGACACAAATATTTTGAGTGACCAGAGAATGTAGGAACAAGTCAGAGGAATGCAATCGTTGCGTAAGTTGAGGGAGAAGCAAAAACAGTGACAAAATAAGAAAATATACCGGAGAGAGGAGAATCTTTGGTAGTCAAAAAAGTTTTTCTCAAGCCAGCAAAGGAGATAGTTGAACCATCACAAAGAAAGACTTTGTTCAGAACAATGTGTAAGGTTCAAGGGAAATGTGGTCAGATGATCATTGATAGTGGCAACACTGATAATTTGGTATCTATAGAAGTGGTGGAGAAATTGAAGTTGAAGACAATGAGACATCCAACACCTTATAGAGTGTCATGGATAGAAAAGGGACATCAGTTGTTAGTGAATGAATAGTGTGAACTAGAGTTGAAGTTGGGAAAATATAAGGATAAAATTGTATGTGATGTGATGCCCATGGATGTGTGTGACATATTTCTTGGAAGACCTTGGCAGTATTATAGAGGAGCTATGCATGATGGGAAAATAAACACCTACAAGTTTGGTAAAGATGGTATCAATCATACATTGCTGCCTATGGGAGAAGAAGATGCATCAGGAAAGAAGACCGATCCAAAAAATCTATTACTAGGAGGAAAGGAATACTTGTAGCAGATTGAAGATAATGAGGTAAATTTTGATGTCATTTGCAAGCCTGAGGTACTAATGACTTCTACTAAAGTTTCTAATTTACCCATTGAAGTTCAAGAAATGTTAGACAACTATTGTGATATCATTGTTGATGATTTTCTTAATAAGTTACCACCCATTAGAAGAATTAGCCATCATATAGATTTGATTCCTAGAGAAAATCTACCAAACAAAGCAGCTTACAGAATGACTCCCACAGAAAATGAAGAGGCTTGGAAGCAGGTTCAGGAACTGCTTGACAAAGGACTAATCAGAGAAAGCTCGAGTCCTTGTGCAATGCCAACAGTGTGGAGTCCAAATAAAGATGGAAGCTGGAGAATGTGTACTGATTCAAGAGCCATAAATAAAATCACAATCAGGTACATATTTCCTTTACCTAGAATTGAAGATTTGATGGATTGTTTGAGTGGAGCAAAGTATCTTACAAAACTAGATCTTAAGAGTGGATATCATCAGATAAGGACAAGATAAGAGGATGAGTGGAAAACTGCTTTTAAGACAAATGAAGGATTGTATGAGTGGAGTGTAATGAATTTTTGGTTGTCAAATGCACCAAGTACATTTATGAGACTCATGAATGAAGTTCTTAAAGAGTTTATTGGTAAATTTGTAATAGTATATCTGGACAATATATTAGTTTATAGCAGGTCTAAGGAGGAGCACATGAGACATTTGAGTTATGTCTTACAAAGGTTATAGCAAGAGAAATTATTGCTGAATTTGAAGAAGTGTTCATTCATGAAAGAGGAGTTAGTGTATTTCGGTTTTTTTGTTTCTGCTGAAGGGTTGAAGATGGATCCAGAGAAGATCAAGGCAACCATGGAGTGGCCTTCACCTAAAAGTGTTTTTGAGGTAATAAGTTTTCATGGTCTTGCTAGTTTTTATAGGAAGTTCACAAAGAATTTTAGTAAGATCACTACTCCTATTGTTGAGACTATAAAGAAGGATAATTAACCATTTAGATGGACTGCTAAAGCAGAAAAGGATTTTCAGCTATTGAAGAATAAGATCACTAAAAAACCTATTTTGGTTCTACCTGATTTTAGTAAACCTTTCCAAGTGAAGTGTGATGGCAGTGGAGAAGCTATTGGAGATGTTTCAAGTTAGGAAGACAGACCTATAGCTTATTTTAGTGAAAACTTGAATGATTCAAGGAAGAAGTATTCTTCTTATGATAAAGAGTTTTATGCAATTGTGCAGTCATTGAAGAAGTGGAGAAATTATCTAATGTCAAAAGAGTTCATAATTTATTTAGATAACCATGCATTGCAGTATATTATGTAGTAGTCAAAGCTTAACCAGAAACATACCAAATGGGTAGAGTATCTTCAAGGTTTCCATTGAAGCACATAAGTGGCCAATCAAACAAAGTTTCAAATGCTTTAAGTAGGAGAAAAAAATTACTTCTAGAGAGTCCAATTCATGTGTTGGGTTTTGATTTTCTTAAAGAATTGTATGAGACAGATCCATATTTTAAAGAGGCATTTTAAGCTTGTAAGAATCATATTTTGATGGATAGGAGTAAATGGTTGGATTATTTCTTATAATATGGATTGTTTTTTAAAAGAAATCCACTATGCATATCAAACTATTCTATGAGGGAGAAGTTAATCAAAGAGAAACATAGTGGTGGACTTGTAGGACATTTTGGTATAGGGAAGACTTATGAACAATTGAACAAATTTTATTTCTAGCTGAAAATGAGGTCTAAAGTGTAAAAGTATGTGAAAACTTGCAAAATCTGTGAATATGCAAAGGGAAGAAGCAAAAAAATGGGTTTGTATGTTCCATTACCAATTCCAGGTAGGCCTTGGGATACGGTAAGTATGGATTTTGTTTTGGGCTTACCAAAGACTCAAAGAGGAAATGATTCAATTTTTGTTGTAGTGGATAGATTTTCAAAAATGGTACATTTTATTCCATGTTATAAAACTATTCATGCTACTCACATTACTAATTTGTTTTTCAAGGAGATAGTAAGATTACATGGATTGCCTAAGAGTATTGTCTCAGATAGGGATTCCAAATTTGTTGGACATTACTGGAGGACATTATGGAAGAAGTTGGGAACTAAAATGAGTTTCAATTCTGCCTGTCATCCACAGACTGATGGATAGACTGGAGTCGTGAACATGAGTTTGAGTAATATTTTAAGGAGTCTTACTGCAGAAAATCTAAAAGAGTGGGATCAAGTATTGGCACAAGATGAATATGCATATAATGACTCACCTAATAGGAGTACAGGACAAAGTCCATTCCATATAGTTTATGGAATGCATCCAAGAGAAGTATCTGAGTCAAGAAGCTTGGGAAAATATGAGATGAGAAGTGCAGAGTGAGAAGATTTTGCTTCAAAAATACAAGCAATACATGAACAAGTGAAACAATAGCTACAGGATAGCAACAACAAGTACAAAACTAGAGCAGACATGAGAAGAAGAGAGGTGAACATTGAAGTTGGAGATTTTGTTTTAGCACACCTCAGAAAGGAAAGAATTCCAAAGAGGGAGTATAACAAATTCTAGTTCAAGAAAATTAGACCATGCAGAGTATTAAGGAATTTTTTTGTAAATGCATATGAAATTGAATTACCCCTTGATGTTGGAATATTTCCAATTTCCAATGTTGCTGATCTGTACAAGTATGAAGGTGAAACTGCAGATGATACAGAAAAGGATCAGGAGACACAAGAAATTAATTGGGTAAAACAATTACTTACAACAAAAGAATTATAGCCAGAAAGGATTTTGGACAAGAAAGTGTTCAAGAAAAATAGAGGATAGGAGTACTTTTAGTATTTGGTCAAATGGAAGGATCAACCAATTGCTAAAGCTACTTGGGTAACAGAAAGCATGCTACAGAAGCTGGGTAGTTCTATAGAAGAGCTCATGGATAGGAGCCCATGAATAATTTTGTCCTCAGGATTTTGATGCAGGAACATGAGACTTGAAGGGAAAATACTTCAAACTTATTCCAAAAATACAAAAAAATATACAAGCAAAGGAGTGGGATCCTTTAGCCATTAATTTCCATGTTTTTCTAGGTAAGCACAGAACTAGAATATAGGATTAAATCATGACGTAATGTGTGTTAAATTAGTTAGCTGTAGTGGAGATTCTCGAGGAGAATACTCGTAGAACAGATAGGATTAGCTAGTGTAGTGGAGATTCTCGAGGAGAATGCCTCACAGAACATTTAGCAGTAATAAATTTTAAGTCTATTTTAGGATATGGTTGTTAAAACGAACCAGTATATATGTAACTTTTATTCTATTGTAAAGGGATTTTGACCGAGTGTCTTTATCTCATATTGCTTAAGGAAAGAAGAGGACATCTCTATGTATTGGTCGATCCTGGAGGCATTTTGATCTTTGAAACCCTTTCTATGCATCTGAACACTTGTTTGTCTATTAAATCTAGTATTTATTCATATCTTTGACCTTCTCGCATCGTTTACTCTTAAGTCTTATAACATTGATTCGGCCCTAGTTTTCTAGTTAGTACGTTGATTAAAGTCTACTTGAGTGTCTTTCCTTCATATTGGTGTGCTTTGTTCCAATTTATGCATCGTTTTATTCCCACAAGCTAAATTCTAGTTTACACTAAGAAAGAACGAAATACTTAGTCTGAACTTGAAATCCGGACTTGAAATCTTGTTAAGTGTGGTTGATATCCATATTGAGTCCGTAAGCACTATTGCATCACAGTGCTTCGGTGGAGAGGAACTGGCCTTTCAAGCCACTGAAATCTGATGTTGTGACACATTCAGATCTGAAATATTATAGAGGAGGACTTATAGTCTATCGGGTTCGTGAAGCATTATTGCATCACAAGTCTTAAGTGGAAGGAGCCTGGCAAGGGAGTGTTGAAACTATTGATTGCGATCACTGATAATGCTACAGTGTTATCGCATCGGGAAAAGGCCGATAGCGGAGCGCCGATAATGTTATTCCATTTCTTATGGAAAAACCTTGCCGATAATGTATTTGCTTATTAACGCATCCCTATGGGAAAAACAATTCCGATAGTGTTAAATCGAAGTGCGATAGTGTTATTCCATTTCACCTAATAACAAGGGTTGGTTGATTAAGGGAAAAGGATTGGTAATAGTGGCTAAAAAGTAGAAAATTTATAAAACAGTCCATCTAGGAATAGATGACTGATACTCCTGTTGGGATTGAAGAAGGGATTCAACCAGAATTAGAGGAAATTGCTTCAGGGTTTGAACGTTTGTCAATATCACCTGCACCCAGACCACCACCTTCTCTCCCCATGCTAAATTTGTTTTGGCATTGAGCTACAAAGAATCTTGATAACCCATGATTTTCCTAGATCCACATTTGTATGATTAAGATACAACAAAGGAACTGAATTTGATACAAATTGTTTGAAATGTAGACCACTAATAAGGGGGGTGTGAATTATTATTGATAATCCTTATATTCTTTATTTATTTTTGTCAGTTTACTAAATAACAACACACATCAATAACATAAGTAGATATGAATATAAAAGAAACATAAAATCAAAACTTGAATGACATGAAAAACACCAATACAAGCATGCACAAATACACACAAGTATTTCTGGTGGAAACCCTCAAGAGGAGAAAAACCACCATGTTGCTACTGTGTTGCTCTAAATATTGTATTAATAAAAAATCATCTCATACAAATTTTAATTTGGCCACTACCAGAAAGGATCTACCACCCCTTTCACATTTTAGATGAGCACCACCAACAAGGAGCCACTACCCTTGTAACAATTTAGTTGGCCACAACTAGAAAGGATACACTACCCCTGTAACTCCCTAGGGCCACTTTTAAAAATATTTCAAACTAGACCCAAAACATCAAAGCATTTCTCTCTACAACAAAATCTTAAATAACTCAGTAGCAACAAATCTCCATAGAAATCCCTCTCTCTTGATCACACAATGCTCTACAACTTCTCCTCCATTTAGATCACTACTACCTACATACAACATTGTCTAGGACCTACACAATAAACTATGATATGCTTCATATATTCAATAATCTCCTACAACCACACAGCTTCTCTCTTAATGCCCTCTCAATGGATCTCTCTCTCAATCCATCCAACATCAACTCCTTAATGTATTCTACTATATATAATGTTTCTCCTTAACGTTTCACATTTAACTATATTAGGAGATAACTTTCTCAGACCATTCAACCATTTAACATGAGAAAATACCAAAGTATAAACCCATGGAAATGGCTAGAAAGTGCATGGAATCTAGAAAATTCACCTACATGGAGTAATCTAGGTCCTCCCTTAGGGGAGTGAATTATAACACACCCCATACACTACTTTCCAACATTTCTAATGCAAATTTTATTTAGGTAACCTACATTACCTTTGCCAAACTTCCTTTCTTTAATCTGATCATCTCGAAACCTATAAAACTTGTTCATGTAAGTCTTCAATTACCTCGTAAGATTGTAGGACCTTTACAAACACATGTAATGTCTTTGATGATAATGAGAAAACCTTCAAAAATGTTCAATATCCCTACGTAATTATTTGGACATCATCATATGCATCTCATACGCCTTCACCTATCAATTTGCGGCTCAACTTTAGGGTCCGGACATGCAACTTTGAGACATTGTTACAAACACAGGAGACCATACATTAGATCTATATAGAGCATAGAAATGATGAATACCAAGATGAATATTGCTAAGAAATGGTTGACATCAATGGAAACACTAAAATTCCCAAATTTAACCTCCCCTCTCCCCCCGCCCTTGGTATTAATTTGGTCTGCAACAATTGGTATCAAAGGAAAAGTTCTCAAGTTTGAAACACCCATAGTTCATGTTGGGGGCTATTATTGGACTTGGCAATGCTCCTCGTGCGTTTCACAACATGTGCTTAACCACCTCTTTAGATTTTGTTAACTATGGAAATGCATATGTTTACTAACACCTGCAATTTTTTGTGTAACAACAATCATGATACCAACATTTATTATTAGAGAAGGTTCCTTTAAAAATAGTTTAACTAGATCCAATGAATTATGGCTAATAGAAGGAAGAATAAGAAAAATCATATCAAAAGAAGAAAAATCATATAAAAGGTTGTGAAAGTACAAGAAATGTACCAGATGTTGTATAAGTACAAAGAGATGCTAATGAAGACAACCAACTCCTAATCATGGATGGAGAAGAGATATCAAATGCAACACAATACACTTCAGAAAGTAGATCATAAGAGACAATGGCTTTTCCAGATTGTCTTACTCTAGATGGGGTACCATTTTTAAATGGATTAAACTATATACTTTGGAGGGTAAGAATGAGAGCTTATTTAATGGCCGATGACTTGGATGTGTGGTGATCTATAGAGAGTGGAGAGGAAAATCAATAAGATAGTCAAGCCTAGAAGATTATCCTGAAAGGGATATCAAAGATATATTCTAATAAAGTGAGTTATTATGGGACTGCAAAAGAAATGATAAGGTGCATTACATATATGAGGGATAAAATCAATAAGTACTAGAAAAGGTTGAAGATCCTAGTTTCTCAAGTATTGAATCCAGCTATAAAAAGAAATGCTACTTCATAAATTCTCAAGTTGTTGATTATCTAGAGGATGAAGCTAGAGATAAAGAAAGTACTAATGAGGAGTGATACACATGTAAGTTGTTATTCTGTTGTGTAAAATATCATGTGATCTTAATCTTAATTGCTCAAATGCAAGTTCAGAAAATAGTTGTCATAAAGGAGGAATAGAAAGTGAAATAACACCCCATAAGGAAAATAAGAAAATATCCCAGAACTATGCATCTAAGAAGATAATGAAGGCATATCTACTAGTGAGAAGGACAGAATACTTCTTATGACAATGAAAGAAATTTTTGAGTTTGAAAGAGGAATAGATCATGGATGTGTAATTGTTAGATCCTATGGTGAAGAAGCCAAAGTATATTTTGAGTGAGAGTTGATCAATGGTCTCAATGAGTTAAAGAAGGTCAAAGAAGAAAACATAATATTGAAAGAACAACTACAAATTGTTGAAACATAACAAGATCTTGAAGAAGAAATATCTTTAAGAAGAAAACTAGTATCTTCTCTAGGGTCCAAACCCTCTGCTTCCTCCCAAGTGAGGTGACTTGCAACACATTTTAGAGAAGCATATTAATAGCAAGTAGTTCAAAATTCATACATAATAAACATGTTAGATCATCAACCATAAACATATAAATCATGACATATTACACATGAATCATAAAAACATGATATCATAACATATCGAAAACTAGACAGAGCTTCTTTATTGATATTAACAAAGTGTAATGGAGAGATACAACCTGATATGGCCACAAAACGAATGAAACCTTCCTCTGGATCTGTCCATCGCAAGCCTCAAATATCACCTTTCAAGTATGTGCAAAAGGATGGCATATAATGAAGGATGAGAATCTATACAAGGAAACAAGGGTTTCCTATGACTAGGATTGGAGGAGGCACAGGAAAAATTAGACTTGATCTGGGGACCAAAAAAAACTATCATTTCGATATCATCTCTCCTTCATGTCTTTAGGCCTTCCCATCAGGTGTATAAATACCAATATAAATAAATTGATTCAGTTAAGCCACAAGCTCCTATAGGTGGGCTTTCGGTTAAACCTATAAACCCCACCCAAAAAATAGGATATTATTTTATTTTTCATATTTTAAATAATATACACGGGTTGTGTGTTATGGTACCGGCATGTGTACGTGATTTTTGAAGGGCAGGGTCATGTATGGAATTAAAAATATTATTTTTTAATAAATGATCAAGTTTGTATGGAAAAGGGTTGCTCAAGGTGATACCAGAGCATAAAAACTATAGGAGTTTTGAATGATGTTATAACACATTCCCCCTAATATATGAGGTCAGAAGGGGTACATCATGGCCAAAATGTATTAAGTAAAAACCAGGATCATTTGAGGACCTAGGTGGAGATCACTAGATTCCAACCCATTGAATACTTGTGGAAGGAATGAGAAAGAAGACTCATGTCTGAGGTGGTCATTCCCATGCTTAGAGATTGTAAATCATGTCCTCTAATCAAGTATAGAGTGGATCCAACAAGTATACATAAGTGTACAGATAAGAATGGAGAATACATCGTGGATCATATGATCAAATCTGCAAAGGAACATAATGGAACTATGTCCCAATATCACATATAGAAGAAAATATGATGAATGATGCTCGAAGAATGTGTGATCACTGATGCCACATGACTAATCTTCATAATAGTACCAAGTCATATAGGTGGTATATTCGTATTGCATAAACTTAGGTGTCAACATCAGGATGTTGTTGTGATGACATGCAACATATAAGGGTGGCTGGTAACACTGGCAGAAAACTGAAGGAGCTGACAAGTGAGCCAATATGCTAACACAACTCGAGGTCTTCATCAACCACAGATGGTACATTTCTACGTGATGAGAATAAATGAGATGAAGTCGACCACATGAGAAATCATTTAATTACCAATCATTGATGTATATCGTTAACAAACGCGAGACAACTCACCAATAATGATGATGAGAGTCAAGGTAACCCACTACAATCTAATAAGTGTGAATAAATGTGTTGAAGTTGAACACTTGAGAGAATCTATCAATCAGGATACATTGATGTATTCTCACTGTAGATAGCGAAGGATTATTCCACTGATGACTGAAAACCCTAAGGTATTGAAGAAAGGACCCTAGATCTTGTTCCCAGAGTAATGAGTTGGAGTCTATGGGAAAATATCTACTAGAAGGAAGGCATTAAGGCATCCCACATCAACCAGCATGAGTGTAACACGCATGACAGTAATTTGGAAAAACTCAGACAAAAAGAGATGAATTACCTGCTCTGAAGCATGTTTCCACCGTACACAAGATGTGGCTAGTGCACGATAGAAACTATATTAACCAACCAATACGGTCAAGTGGAAACCAAGGTACTTCACAAATCCCAGTTTGTGATAATTTAAGTTGACATCAAACATAAGGGAAACCACTGAGTCAAAGGTCCTTGATATTGATCAATGCTAATAATAATTTCACCTATCAATGATGTAAATAGGGCTACGGTGCAGCTCTAGGCCTACTATTAGAGAAATTTGTCGAAGTCAATAAGAGTAGACCTGAAAGAAAGAAGTCAATGGAGACCTTCTTAACCAGCATGAGCGAAGGACCAAATAACTGATGTGATACTGAAGATAACTTGATATATTAGGTATGGTTAACTGCAAATGAGTCAATATGCACCATAGAATGGTCGACATAGGTTGACTTCCCTTGAAGAAAACCATGACTCAAATGTGACTCTATGCTAGCATAAAATAACTTTGTATCAATTTGCAATGTACAAGGCATCAAGAAACTCTCCATGTGATTGGAAGAGATAACCAACTGGAGGAGGATTGGCTCAAGAACAAATTTATGGCTCTCCTAAAGTCAAACTAAGCCCCATCCCAATGGATGAATGACTTGGTTTGAGTGATTTGTTCAAGGGAAACACAATTGACTTTTTCTACCATTAAATATGGAAGTAAATGTCCTGTTCCCACTCTTTTATGGAATATATAATTTTGTGTCATTTTCATATTTAAATATTGAACAAGAATAAAATCATGCTTATAGTACAATGGAAAGGATGAGTGTTAAAGGTAGATGCACTAGTTCCTATGACTAGAAGATTCTTATGCTCAATGCAAGGTGGTGAACATTGGTCGTCAACACTCAAAGGAATGTTCTTTCCATGGATAAAAGGTGTCAATTCACAGAGGCTAATGAATGCATGGTTTGGACTTGCAGAAAGCTCATGGTTAAAAGTGGCATATACATGATTCCAAGTGAAGGAAGCTCAAGGCCAAAAGGGTATAAGTAGTCAATATGAAATGACATAGTACAAATTAACACATAAAGCTAGAATGACAATGAAGAATAAGAGAAATGAGGCCTCACCACAAATTCATGGCGGGACTAAACAAGACTCCTGAGCCTAAACAGTTCTTAGAGCATGGGCAACATATGCTAGGGAGGATCTAACTAGGAAGCCCATAGTTTACATTATTACCAAAATATTATTGGGGGGAAATTATTCCAAATGGATACTCATCCTATAGGAATTCGATTTGGAATTTATTAAATCCAAATATAAGAAATCACTAGTATTTGTGGAACTATTGTCTGAGTTTCCCTGCATTGAAACCGAAAATGTTCAAGAGGATTCTCATCAAGATGAATCTGTCATTCTAATCAATAATTTATATCCCTTGTATGGAGATATCATCAATTTTCTTCAGAACCAGACATTTCAGGCAGAACTGAGTCAAACTAATCATCTTTGTCTCTGGTATCAATCCCAACAATATAATATTGTTGGCGATACACTTTATCGTCATGGTGCTGATTGTATCTTCATGCAATATTTAACTCATGAAGAAGTTGAAAAGGCATTAAATGAATTCCATTCTAGAGCTTGTGGTGACCACATGTCAGGGTTTTCCACTGCTCAAAAAAACTTGTGTGCAGGGTATTTCTAGCCATCTATGTTCAAAGACTATATAACTGTGATCTAGAAATGCGATAATTCTCAGATATATGATCATAAAATGTGTTCACATTCATATCCTCTTCACCCAATCATTGTGGTCAGTCCTTTCACTAAATTGGGCATTGATTTTCTTACATGTAAACCTCACTCGGCAAGGGGGGCATCCATACATTATCCTTGCGGTAGATTATTTTACAAAATGGTACAAGTAGATGCCTACATATAAGGATGATGGTGAAACAACATCCATTTTCCTGTTCAATCATATAATTTCTCAGTTCCGATTTCCACAAGCCATCGTCACATACCATGGTAGCCATTTTTGAAACTATATGATGACCGATCTTACCATGAATCTAGGCCCGCATCATGACAATTCTACTCCATATTACCTGTAGGAAAATGGCCAAGTGGAAGTTGTTAACAAGGTTTTAACCACCATGATTAAATAGATTATCGAGACTCATAAATGAGATTGGAATCTAATTTTTTATCCAACCTTTTAGACATACTGTACCACGACAAAACCTTCAATTGGTTTTACCCCTTTCCATGTTGTCAATGACGTGGAAGCAATTCTACAGATTGAAAGCGAGATACTGTCTTTAAAACTAGAAATTCAATTATTACCAGCCACTTCTATTGAAGAGGAACACTTGTTGTACTTAGCACATCTTGATGAGACTCGCTATGATGTTGAATTAGCTAGCGAGGCCTAGAAGGAACAAGTTAAATCACAGTATGATCAAAATGTCAAACCTTGTTTGTATGTAGAAGGTGATTTAGTCCTAGTCTATGATCAAGAGCACAATAAGTTAGGCACTAGTAAATTTGAGCTTATGTGGCATGACCCTTATATTGTAAAACACAAACTCGCAAAAGGGGCCTATTTTATTGTTGACCCCATTTTATTTATTGATTATTTTTTCTTTGGATATATTTTTATATATATTATATATATATATTATATATATATAATATATATATTATATATATATATTATAATATATAATATATATATTATATATTATATATATATTTTTATGTTTTATTTATTATTTTATTTTTATTGTTATTATATATATTTATTTCCTGTGTATTTTTGTTTTATTTATTTATTTTTCAAAAAACTAGCTGTTTATGTTAATTGTTACCTTTATTATTGTTTATAATTAATGAAATAATATCATTACTTTTTTTTTTTTTCAAAACCTAGCCGTTTATATTATATTCTAATAAAATTAATAAACTAATATCGTTATTTAAATATTATTTTTCAAAAACTAGCGGTTTAATACATCCATTACCTATTAATATTTTTAATAAATTAATGAAATAATATCATTATTTAAATAATTTTATTCAAAACTAGCCGTTTAATATAGTCGTTAATAATATTTTTTTTAATATATTAATAAATTAATACTATAATTTAAACATTATTGTCCAAATATAGCTATTACATGGAATTAAGTCTCTACATTGCTCTCTATTTAAGCCTTTGCCATGGTCTGGCTCTTCATCTAGTCCTGATGATGAACCACACTTGTTGGTTCGAAACGCGTCGGCCAAAAAAATTTCTCATGTGATTTCCATCGCAATACTTTGTTTAATTAGTTAGATTATATTATGATATTAAGTTAGTTAGAAATAGATAAATAGTAATTATTTCTATCTTAGGGGTTAGGTTAGTTAGATATTATCCCATAATGATCCAATTATAAAAATAAATTAGAATAAATATTATATATATAAATAATAATAATAATAATAATAATAATAATAATAATAATAAATTAATTATTAATTCTAAATAAATTACTTTTTCCCATCCAGTCAAATATAGCCCATATCTAGCTGTTTTTTTCCCTTAGCTGTTTGGAGGTCTTGACTCCCTATTTAACTTTCTGCTACGATCTAATTTTTCATCTTGTCTTGATGATGAACCACATTGCTTAGTTCAAAACGCGTCAACCAAAAAGTTCTCTGATGTGATTTCTACCGAAAGACTTTGTTTAATTCATTATGGATCATAGAAACTTGAATACAAGAATATCATTGTTGGCATGATTGACATTGATGTCACATTGTTTGCAAGAGCCACAAAAGTGAGCAACACAAGTTTTTTTGATGTCTAGTGTCTAGTCTTGCATATGTATCAAAGATTATTGCAACAATTAAGCGTTTCCTCAGTGATTGATGGTTATCCTAGTACTCAAAGATATTTGGCTACCCTTTTCCAATGATGTCAGAGGGGGATAAGTGAGAAAACATTGGATAATTAATGATTTTTTGTCTTGACAGGTGCATAAATGCATATTTTAAGAAGCAAAGGGGGAGAATAAGAAAACATTGAAGAATATATGAATGAAAAAAATCGATATCAAAGCGAGAGGTCTTGAGTTTGAAACACCCCTAGATCAAGTTGGGGGGAGATTGTTGGACTTGGTAGCACTCCCTCTGTGTTTCTTGACATGTGATTAACCACCTCTCGAGGATATGATCACTTTGGTGATGAATTTGTTTAGTAACACCTGCGAGTTTTCGTGTAATGGATATTATGATCCCAACTTTCTCTCCGTGACCTATTAGCTTACTGGCACCGCAAAGCTTTAAAATGATTAACTATATCAAGAACCATAAAGTGATTATATTGATTGGCAATTTTAACACCACCAATTTTATCCATAAGAGAGTGGTATAAGGCAAACATTGTTATGTTCATCCCATATCTAATTTTCCAATTATGATGCCCAATGGTGATCCAATGAAATGTAGGGGTTGATGTGAAAACGTGAAACTACAAAATGGTGAGTATCATTTCAAAATTCTCATGTTTTTTTATTGAAATTAGTGGTTGTGATATAGTTCAAGGGGTAGAATGGTTATGTACTTACTACTCGGCACCATGGATTTCAAATAATTATACATGAGCTTCACACAATGAATGAAAAAATCATCCCCTCAAGGAACTTATATTTGGTTCCCACAAAAATATCACCTTTCGTTGTCTAGAGAAGTTGTTGAAGAAATGGAACTTAAGTGTTATTGCATTGGTGATTTCTATATAATTAACAAACACCACAATATTTAAGATTCACCCTAAATTGTAGGATGTGATCATTAATCTTTAATAGGTATTTGAAATGCCATAAGGTTTACTCCCTATTTAAATATTATTTTTTCAAAAACTAGCCATTTAATATAGCCGTTACATATTAATATTTTAATTAATTAATAAACTAATATTGTTAATTAAATATTTTTTTCAAGAACTAGTAATATTTGGTTTTAATAAATTAATTTAATTATTATTTTTCAAAAACTAGCTGTTTAATATAGCCGTTACTAAATAGCATTTCTTTTTAATATATTAATAAATTAATACTCTAATTTAAACACTAGTGTTCAAATATAGCAGTTACTTGGAATTGTGTCTCTACATTGCTCTCTATTTAAGCCATCGCCATGGTCTAGCTCTTCATCTAGTCCTGATGATGAACCACACTTGTTGGATCGAAACGCGTTGCCCAAAAAATTCTCTCATGTGATTTGTACTGAAAGACTTTCTTTAATTAGTTAGATTAAATTATAATATTAGGTTAGTTAGAAATAGATAAATAGTAATTATTTCTATCTTAGGGGTTATGTTAGTTAGATATTATCCCATAATGATTCAATTATAAAAATAAATTAGAACAAATAAATGTTTATATATATAAAATAATAATAATAATAATAATAATAAATTAATTATTAATTCTAAATAAATTACGTTTTCCCATCCAGTCAAATATAGCCATTATCTAGCCATTTTTTCCTTTAGCTATTTGGAGGTCTTGACTCCCTATTTAACTTTCTGCTACAATCTAATTTTTCATCTTGTTCTGATGATGAACCACATTGGTTGGTTCGAAATGCATCGGCCTAAAAATTTTCTCATGTGATTTCTACCGAAACACTTTGTTTAATTCATTATGGATCATAGAAGCTTGAATTCAAGAATATCATTGTTGGCATGATTGACATTGATCTCACATTGTTTGCAAGAGCCACAAAAGTGAGAAACACAAGTTTTTTTGATGTCTAATGTCTAGTCTTGCAGTATCATATATGATTACAACAATTAAGTGTTTCCTAAGTGATCCATGGTTATCCTAGTACTCAGAGATATTTGGATACCCTTTTCCATTGATGTCAAGGGGTGATAAGTGAGAAAAATTTTCATAATTTTTTTTTTTTGTCTTCACAGGTGCATAAATGCAAATTTTCAGAAGCAAAGGGGGAGAATAAGAAAACACTGAATAATATATGAATGAAAAAAAATCGATATCAAAGCGAGAGGTCTTGAGTTTGAAACACCCCTAGCTCAAGTTGGGGGGAGATTGTTGGGCTTGGTAGCACTCTATCTGTGTTTTGTGACATGTGATTAACCACCTCTCAAGGATATGATAACTTTTGTGATGAATTTGTTTAGTAAAACGTGCGAGTTTTGGTGTAATGGAAATCATGATCCCAACGTTCTCTCCATGACCTAATAGCTTCTTGGCACCCCAAAGCTTTAAAATGATAGACTATATCAAGAACCACAAAGTGATTATGTTTATTGGCAATTTTAACACCACAAATTTTATCCATAAGAGAGTGGTATAAGGCAAACATTGTTATGTTCATCCCATATCTAATTTTCCAATTATGATGCGCAATGGTGATCCAGTGAAATGTAGGGGATGATGTGAAAATGTGAAACTACAAAATGGTGAGTATCATTTCAAAATTCTCATGTTCGTTATTGAAATTAGTGGTTGTGATATAGTTCAAGGGTTAGAATGGTTATGTACTTACTTCTCAGCACCCTGGATTTTAAATAACTATACATGAACTTCACACAATGAATGGAAATAACATCCCCTCAAGGAACTTATATTTGGTTCCCACAAAAATATCACCTTTCATTGTGTGGAGAAGTTGTTGAAGAAATGGAACTTAAGTGTTATTGCATTGGTGATTTCTCTATAAGTAACAAACACCACAATATTTAATATTCACCCTAATTTGTAGGATGTTATCATTAATCTTTAATAGGTATTTGAAATGCCATAAGGTTCACCAGCTTCATCTGAGGAGAATAACCATGGTATTGCCCTCATTCTAGGTAGTCAATGGTCAATGTGAATCATTATTAGCACTTTTGGCATAGAAAAATGAAATTGAAATTATCATTAAATAATTGTTAGAGGCGGGAGTCATACATATTATTACTAGCCCTTACTCACCACTAGTGGTCATGTTATTAAATAAGGAAGGTACTTGGCGCATGTGTCCTAATTTAAATATTATTTTTCAAAAAATAGCCATTGAATATAATCGTTACCTATTATTATGTTTAATAAATTAATGAAATAATATCATTATTTAAATATTTTTTCAAAAGCTAGCCGTTTAATATAGTCGTTACATATTAATATTTTAATAAATTAGAAAACTAATATCATTATTTAAATATTATTTTTCAAGAACTAGTAATATTTTGTTTTAATAAATTAATTTAAATATTATTTTTCAAAAACTAGCCATTGAATATAACCGTTACCTATTATTATGTTTAATAAATTAATGAAATAATATCATTATTTAAATATTTTTTCAAAAGCTAGTCGTTACTTAATAATATTGTTTTTAATATATTAATAAATTAATACTATAATTTAAACGTTATTGTTCAAATATAGCCGTTACTTTGAATTATGTCTCTACATTGCTCTCTTTTTAAGCCTTTGGCATGGTCTGGCTCTTCATCTGGTCCTGATGATGAACTTGTTGGAAATAATACTAAGATGGGGGGTGAATAAGTATTATGAAATCAATAAAACGTTTTCATTTCCATACTTAGATACATATACGCTACTTCAATTAAGGGAACTTGCGTGGATACGCAACTGTGTCTAATGCAACTAGCGTATATCCAGAATACTTATAATTCAGTTAATCCATTAAATGTTGAACTTAGTTAGTGCATCAGAACTTCATTAACCATATGTACAGTAAGCAGGTGCAGTAAAACAGAACAGATCATCACACACAAGAAGCACACATGAA
>APFE030848626.1:11639-27129 GCA_000404065.3 Pinus taeda | reverse complement strand
ACCAGCTTGATTTTTCATTATATTCATTTCAATGTTACAATACATATTTATACATGCCGAAGCATCCAATACCATGGACCGAAAACCATCGCGTCCAAAACTGTGGACCGAAAAACCATAGGCAGGTTCGCCCAACCTAATATAGGGTCAAAAAAAAATTTTCTCGGGGCGCTGCCGCGAACCCCGTAGAGGGGGGCTACCCGCCCCCCTCAAACCCCCCAGACAGGGGGGGCTGCCGCCCCCCAACAGTTAGTTCATTAATGAAGAATAGAAAACAAAATATACATACCAATGGTCATATTTTCCAGATGGACTTAACATGTTGCCCTGATACCTACAACCTCATTAGTATGCATCACATTCTTAAATTTCCACATTCATAAGGAGGAGAATATATTAAAATCCTATAGGTCATGCACTCAAAAACAATCTATACAATTATAAAATAAAGGCACCTATTGATGGTGTTGGATACTTCCAAAATACATAGGTCTCCCCGATGTGAAGTCCCAATTAGACCTCACATCGTTTGGAGTAGGAGCCCCATCTTGAGTATCAAAACAAACACCATAACTTAAGGTTTTCCTTGGTTTCAATGGATAACATAAGAGAATATCCACATAAACTTTGAATAAACAAGTAAGTAGACATTTTGAAACACCAATTGCAATGTGTAAAAGAGGCCTTCATGAGAGGGGAGACAAGTATGAGTCTATAGAAAGAATGTAATAGTACTATCCTAGTAGAGGCACATGCGAGAAAGGAAAAATTCGTTAGTTATATAGAAAAATAGTTCACGTAGACACAATGATAATTAAATCAAATTCAATACACATTCAAAAATATAAACACCAAATCCAATGAATTATTCTAATTTATTTAGTACATATTAACATAACATATACCGAAAACATCTAAATAATAGTCTTACAACATTCGCGATACATGCATGATAGTGTGTTGGCTCAATAAGCTTCTAATTATTAGGTGAAAGATCCAAGTACACAGTTATAATGGTGACACACAAGCTCTAGTAGTGGAGCATTAAGTCACTTCTTGCTTCTCTAAGGAATGATCTTCTCTCCTATGCCAAGATGAAGAAGCCAAGCCTAGCTGTCCAAAGTCTAAGCCTCCAAAAAGAATTTTACTTGGGTTATGAGGTTTTGTTTTATAACAAGAGGAATGACCTTTCATCTCCCCTTATGACCCTTGAGTTACCCTCATGAGTCTTCGACTCCTAAATGACCTTTGAACTTCTATTAACGCTTTAGTCCACATGTGAATTTTCATATTCCAGATGTGACTCTTGGACTTCCACACATTTACATTTTGTCATTTTCCTTTTGATAATACATAATTACATTCCACATCATGTGGCAAGACATATTGACACATATGACATTGTGATGACACTTGTACAAGTCACAACTTGGCATTGATGACATGGAACTTCATGAGGATATGACAATGTCAGGCTACTCCCTTTGCTACTTTGTTCTTAATCTTCACCCTCAAAAGAGTCTTGGATATATTGAAAAATGTAACTAGGTTCAGTCTTCATAATGACGTGTAATTGTGATTTTATGTAATTGGTGAAAAGAAGAAAAATAAAATTATATTGTAATGCTTGTCTCATGGGTTTCATGAGCAAGGAATTTTATTTTTAGTATGACTTCCATTGTGAGTCCTTATGATTCGTTATAAAGTCAAATTGAGTTGATGTCATGTGTAAAGGACCCTTCTTAGGCATATTACATTTTGTATGAGTCATTATATAAGTATAATTAGCCCTCCAAGGCCAAACTAAGTATCCTGCTCAAGTCGGCTTCAAAAAGAAATAATATAAACCCTCCAAAGGACATGTTGGTTCACATACACTCATGTTGGCTAATTATAGAGGCAAACCACTATAAATAGGCAGCTCAACTTAAGTTCATAGGACAAAATTTCAGTGATAAAGTTTGGTCAAGATCTGAAGTGTGAGGGTCATCAAGGGAGCCAAATTACGAGGAAGAAAGAAAGAGAAATGAGGTATTTTGTATTGATTTGGGATTGTTTTGTGGGCCAACTTACCTTCACACACATGAAATTGTAGACCTGTATATTGTAGCAGTGAAGGCTGAGGAAAGGTGAAGTTTATTGAAGCAGTAAAGGCTAGAAGAGGATAAGTCTATTGCAGTAGTGAAGGCCAAACTCTGTTGTGGCAGTGGAAGTGAAGGAGAAGTGCAGTCCTCCTAGGCTTCTAAAGTGGAAGAAGGCCGAAGGTCTAAAGCAGAAGAAAGTCGTGGTTGAAGAAGAAGTCAAGAAGGAGGAAGGAGTATAAATTTTACTATCTTTGACTAAGGATCTTATGTCTTGGTCTTTGAGTGGTAGATAGGTCAAGGGTCCTGGTCTTGGTATTCACCAATTGGAATCTCTATAAGAAGATTTTTTTTGTGTTTTCCTCTCAAAGAGTGAGAGTTTTTGGCCCTGGATGATAGCCTATATTATATGTCTCTTGTCTCTTTATGGTTTATGCATTGGTAGTTGTTTGATGAATAAGAACACTAATAACATAAGTAAAAGAAGATCCTAATCTAAATAAGTAAAAAGCACTCACAAGCAGTTACTAATAGAAGAGAAATCACTTAATCTCTATGCCCTAGATTTCTCAACATGGTATTAGAGCTAAGGTGACTAATTCAAGGAAGGGCATGTTATAAAGGGACACTCAAGGATCAAATATCAAGGAAGGCATCAAAGCAAAGATCGCCTTGAAGCATCATAACCCTAGATCAAAGGAGTTTACAAAGAAGTATTGGGATCATCATCAAGAAGGAAAAGGCCAAAACCATACATATACTCAAGATTAAAGGATCTACAAATCAAGTTGAAATGTTTTGAAGTATATTCATCCAAAGGAAACTAGAGGCATTGTAATCAAGAATCTAAGGCAATATCCATCAAGCATGATCCCTACCATTGAAGACATCATCATCATTAAAATATCCAAGGAATCTCCCTCTCTGTGGGATCAAGGATCATTATTGAATAAAATTGTCTTCATCAAAAGGAAGTTTTCTATCCTCTATATCATCATCAACATCAAGGAAGTAGCAAGAAGAAGAAGCATTCTATCAAGTAAGTATATATGTCAAAATGTCTTTTTGCAAGGAAAGCAACAAATTGGTTTGGGCTTCAAACTATCTTGCATGGAAGAAGAGGACAAATATGAATCTCATTGAAAATGAGGTTATGGAACATGTCAAAGGTTTTATCACTAAACCAAGAGAGGAATATTCTCAATATCTTGCCAAGTATATGAAAGGAGAAGTTAGGGATTAGAGGATTCTCATAGAATCCATCAAGGATCCCCCCATCCCATATGTATATAAACTCGAAACTTCAAAAGAATTCTATGACAAACTGGTAGATTTATATTCCTTAAGCATTGTTGGAGTAGCCATCTCATTAAGGTAGAACTCTACAAGTTGAAGATGTCAAGGGAATATGGAATAGACTCATACTTTATGAGGATATCTGAGATCTAGGATTAACTACAAGATCTGGGAGAAGTCATGTCTGATAGTGAAATGACTACATTTGTATTAAATGCACTACCGAGGGAGTGGGGTAACTTTACTTAAAGTATTTATGTGAAGAAAGAAGCTACTCCATTCCAATATCTATGGTCACTATGCAAGATTGAAGAATCTATACTAAAGGCCAAATCTGATGTGGGAGCAGGTGAGGAAAGTCAAGCTTATGCTGCAATGACAAGAATAAAGGGAAAATTTGGAAAGTTTGGTTCTTGGAAAAAGAAAATGGACATGTATAAAATTCAATTCTATGGGTTTCAGAAATATGGGCACTACAAAAGAGATTGTCCTAAGGTCAACAAGGACAACAAAAGAGGAAGAGAAGAAAACCATATCACCAAAGAAGTAGAGGAAGATCAAAAGAAGTCCAAGAAAGGGGAAGTAAGATATCTCTATTATTGAGATATTCTTCCTCACCTAAGTTCTTCTCTAATTCCTAAGTCTTTTATTGTAAGATATGGCTATTATGATTCACTAAATGGGATCCATCAAGGCATCATAGAAGCATTGAAAGAAAGAGCTCGGGACATCATCATAGAGAAGAATGAAATTTTGTTAGAATATATGAAAGTTAAGGATATAGCCCTTGGGAATACCATTGGGAACATAAGTGGAAAGGTCATCTATTACAAGGTTCATCATACATATGTCAAAAGGAAACATCTGCTGATGGGGATACTTTAGATCCTCAATATTCTCTGATGGAATCTTCGTTGAAAGGTTCACTGATCATGAGGAAAATCAAGTGTTTCATCGATAGTTCCAAACTGGTGTAATTTGTGGGATGATGGTATGATGACATAAAAGTGAAGAAGATCAAGGGATTGAATCTCTTTCAATCAAGAAAGCTGTTGCAGAAATTCTAGATGACCCAAAGGAAAAATGGGCTATGTATCCTTACATTTGATATTGTGGTGTCATATGGTTACATGTAACATAGATCAATGCTTTATATTGAGAAGAATAATCAAAAGGAGGTATCTCCTCCCTTGAAGGAATGCAGGAATGCATGGGTCATACATTCACTAGATGAAATCAACATAATATGTCCTCATATGAAGTATGAGGTGGTTGAAAAAATTGAGGAACTCTAATTGGAATTTCCTGGGAATGTGTGAAGAAAGGAAGCAAGAGATCATGGAATATGATACCATAGTAAAGGAAATCAACATCTGATAGGCCAAGAAGTTTTGACTAGGATATCTCCATGGAAGATATAAAGACTCTAATGGAGTTTGAAAAAGAAAGAGACCCTTGAAAATATATATCTTTGGGAGATGTGTCAATATGTATGAAGGATTTTGATGCAACATAAAATATATCATGATGAAAGACCATCACAAAGGTAATTTTGATTTTAATGTTCATTCCTTTATTTTTGAATATCTGGATGGGTTTATGTAGCACTGCCAAGGGAAGATCTATGGATATCTTCCACCACCGATGCACATGTAGTAGGATGAAAGATCCTTAAGTAAACATGGCATGATGAAAGAAGAATGGCATGAAGGAAGGAAATATATGGACTAATGGATCACTTTCAATGATGACAGGGCTGACTCATGGATGAAAGTGATGGATGGTCAGTGCCCTATGTAGAAATCCCAAACATGAAGATTCCTAGATAACAAAAAGAAGTTAATGACATCATGAAGAGGAGTTCTTCAAGCAGATGGTTTTCCCATCATTTCCACCTTAGAAGCTTCTGTAGGTCCCTAATTAAGAGGGAGTTTGGAAACAAGTTTCATACTTGGAAATTCCTAAGCTAAGAGGGAGCTTAGGTACATTCCTTCCGTAGGAATGAGTACATTCCTTTATTGGAATAGATATGACCTCCCTAATTAAGAGGGAGAGCTAGACACATCATTCTTGTCTTCACTTGGAAGACAAAATGGAGGATTGGGTAAGCATCTGACATTTGATGCTGTTTGAGGATGTATTAGGGCATCCAAGATAATAGTAATAGTAGAGGACCAATATTCTGTAAGGATTGGGAATCCAAGATAAAAATAGTCCTGGTGGAACACACCCTAAGAATTCGGGTGGGGTATGTTCTGAGAGAGACAATTATCAAGGTGTCTATACATCATTGGTATAGCCAGCATTGTGCTCAGATCTCGTGGAGAAATAGAGCTATTAGTCAAGGCCTTGCTATGTGAAAATGTTGGTTGATATGATGCTATATAGATGGGTTGCCAATCTGACTCTTCTTATGAGAAATTATTCAGATTGAGAATGACCAAGTACCATTATGAATACCTCCCTAGTTAAGAGGGAGTGTTGCAAAATTTAACTAGGTTCAGTCTTCAAGATGACATGTGTAATTGTGATTTTATGTAATTCATGAAAATAAGAAAAATAAAATTATTATTGTAATGCTTATCTCATGGGTTTCATGAGCAAGGAATTTTATTTTTAGTATGATTCCCACTGTGAGTCCTTAAAATTGGTCATAAAGTGAAATTGAGTCAATGTCATGTATGAAGGACCCTTCTTGGGAATATTACATTGTGTATGAGTCATTAGATAAGTATAATTATCCCTCCAAGACCAAGAAAAGTATCCTCCTAATGTCAACTTCAAAAATAAATAATATAAACCGTCCAAAGGACATGTCGGCTCACATACACTCATGTCAGCTAATTATAAAGGAAAACCACTATAAATATGCAGCTCGACTTAAGTTTAGAGGATAAAATTTCAGTGATACAATTTGGTCAAGATCTGAAGTGCGAGGGTCATCAAGCGAGACAAATTACCAATGAGAATGAAAGAAAGAGAAATGAGGTATTTTGTGTTGATTTGGGACTGTTTTATGGGCCAACTTACCTCCACACACATGAAATTGTAGACTTGTATATTGCAACAACAAAGGCCAAGGAAAGGTGAAGTATATTGAAGCAGTAAAGGCCGAGAAGAGGAGAAGTCTATTGCACCAGTGAAGGCCGAAGTCTGTTTTGGCAGTGGAAGCCAAAGAGAAGTGCAATCCTCTTAGGGAGCCCAAGTGGAAGAAGGCTAAAGGTCTAAAGTAGAAGAAAGCCATGGTTAAAGAAGAAGTCAAGAAGGAGGAAGGAGTGGAAGGTTGAATATCATTGATTAAGGATATTTTGTCTTGGTCTTGGAGTGGTAGATAGTTCAAGGGTCTTGGTCTTGGTATTTGTCAATTGGAATCTCTATAAGAATAATTTGTTCGGGTTTTCCTCTCAAAGAGTGAGGTTTTTGCCCTGGATGATAGCCTATATTCTGTGTCTCTTATCTCTTTATGGTCTATGCATTATTAGCTATTTGACAAAGAAGAACACTAACAACCTAAGTAAAACAAGATTCTAATCTAAAGAAGTAAAACACACTCACAAGAAGTTATGAATAGAAGATAAATCACTTAATATCTATGCCCTATATTTTTCAACGGGATCGATGTTGGGACCTTCTAAGTTTTCATGCAATGTCTTCATTCTGTCATAGGCCAAGATATCTCCATGACTTCATATTGGTTATTATTTTTGCTTCTTCTTTGCAAGTGTTTATTTGCTTCTTTCTCCTTGAGATATTCCTTGAGCATATCCTTTCCTTGTTGAGGTGATACACCTGCCAATGAAGTTCACTCAAGAAAATAAAAAAGTAGTCTTGAAATAATCTACTGTATCCCTGCTTTTCTCATGGAAGAAGTTTCTTGTGATAGGCCTATGAAAGGACGGAAAGAAGAAGGCTTGTTGGGGATGATACAATTGAGCTCAATAGTGGTTGAGGAAGGCACCACTGCTCACTAAAACTGTGCAATGCATTATAAAAAGGGGTTACTTTTGGTTAAGTGTAGTGGACAAGTGTGCGAGATAGTATGACGAGTCCACTTATTGAAACTACAACATGCGTAGGGCTCAAGGGAGGAGGAGACAATGATAGCACAATTGAGCTTCACAGTGAATGAGTGTGGCCTTGATTGTGGAATAGAATTGTGACAAATGTTAGGGAGGCAGGGCACGACTTAGTAACTGCACAATGAGGGATTCTAGTGGACAAGGGTTGATGGCTTTCTGATTATAACTGTGACATGTGGTGTAACTGAGAGGAAGGATTAAGGAAGAGAAAAATTTTCTTCAGCAGTGATCTAAGAAAGGTTCCACTATCGACTAGAATTGTGACTTGCAATAGGATGGCAAACAGAACAAGGTATGATATAGTGAGGGGATCCAGTCAACAGGGAAGGCAAGACTAAGAATTATAACTATGACATGCACTAGGGAAACAAGGAAGGTTCTTATGCTAGTGCAATTTTCTTATGTAGTGGTTGATTTTCCACTAGAAATGTGACTTGCGCTAAGGAAGGCTCACTCAGATGGAAAATTGCATAATTGGCTAAGGGAAGCTACAAAAGACAAGTCACTTTACCAAGGGAGGGTTCTCATTGCACTGTGAAGGGAGGAGACCTTCTATTGCATAGTTTGATTTTATAAAGGGCCACTATAAATTTTCCATGCACCAAGCAAGGAAGAATTTCCCAGATCTCAATGTAGTGATTACATGTATGCAACTAGGATTAGTGACCATGATTTGAGGGTTCTCAATGCACGGTGATAGGAGATGACCTTAAAGAGGACTCAATGCAAAAGTTTGGGAGGAAGAAATATGCTCAATGAGGCTCATGAATAGGTCATGCTTATCACTTGGGAGAGGGTTCATGTGTTCACAACTTGCATTAGGCAGGAGGACCAAGAAGAGCTCCAAAATGGCTAAGTATGGGACCAAGAATCTGCATGCAATTCCTTACTCAAACCACATTTATCCACCAAGTCAGGACTAACATAAATATAATTAGATCGAGGGTCAATCAAAATAGAAATAACTTGATCACAAATCTTACCATCCATCTCAATGATAGATTCCTGATGGTCTGCTTGCCTGTTGTGCACTGCTGCATAGATATGCAGAATACTCTGACCGAAATCCCAAATAATCTGTGCCTCCTATGCACTATATATATGAGGCCTACCACCTTGATTCTGTGGGCAATATCTCATAAGGTGCTCCTTACCACATGTCCAACACTTCAATCTACCAATATCAACATCTCTATGCTGCTACTACGACCCATGTCCCTATATAGCTGCATTAAACCTCTTTTGTAGTGCCACATTTTCTTTCTCATTCGCTTTTTGAGGCATTTTTCTCTTAGGCTGCCATTTTCCTTTACCTTTGTCTTTTCCCTTCCATCCTTACTGAGATTCATTCTTACACTTTGATTATTCATAACAATGCCTCAATTTCTAATTAAATTCCTCAAGTTACCGAGGCTCATCATACTCAATCCGATCTCTAAATTCTAATGGAAAACCACTGAAAAACCATTGAAATTTAGCCTTCTCATCGGTAAGATATGGTGCATACCTCAATAGCTCGGGAAAATTGGCCATGTAATCTTTGTTTTTCGTCGATCCCATCCTTAGCTCATAGAACTCTTTAGCCTTACTATCGTAGTACCTTTATGACAAATACTTATTCCTAAAAATCCTCTTGAGCTCATACCAACTCAAATCACCTGTCTTGATGCCTCTTAACCACTTCACATATTCCCACCAAATGTCTTCTTTACCTTTCAAGATGAAGATCGCTACTCTGGCCTTCATGTTATCTGTGCAATTATGCAACTCAAAGAATTTGTTCATCCCAAGTATCCAAGCCTCTCCATCTTTTGACTTCTTCATATCTCCATCAAAAGTAGGTATCTTTGCTTTCTTAAACTCAATGGGAAAGTATCCCCTATCATTCCTCTTGTAAGGATGATAGCGATGAAGATAATGATGTCTATCAAAATTAGAACTAGAATAGTACCTATATCCATCACCTCTCCTATCCGGAGTATCCAACAACCTGTCATCTCTCACCATATCAGATATGTCTGAACTATATCTACCATGAGACCTATTTCCATATGCCCCATTATTTCTATCCTCATGTCCATGGATGATCTGAACTGACCCTTGTCGTTGCAAGTTTGACAAAATATGAAGAAGTATAGCATTAACCTCTGCTTGTTTCTCTTGCGTCTATATGATCCTATCATTATCAGCCTTACAACTCCTTATTTCTTCCCTCAGGCTTCTCAATATGTTTGCCAAATTAGAAGAGTGCCCCACACCATGTTTCCCATATGATTCATAGGGAGATTCTATTTATTCTACCACCTTGCTAGCCATTTGGTCTCTTTTTTGCAATGCATAATATGTCAGATAAACCAAATCACAATAAATCATTGTACCTTAGTATAATTTGGGGAGGATACCTCATCTGCAAGATCATAAAATGAATGTGATACATGTATAACGTAAACATAATAGCATATATACATATAACAAGTAAGTGCATCAGCACATAAACATCATTCTAGCTAGGGTCCAGTCATCAATGCAAGGCCATATCAACAATGCATGCTATGACCTCATGCATGACAACAACCATTACTCCATTGTACACATTGCCACATGCAACCCTCAACATGCATAAGCAATGCCTAATCAACTACACATATGCATAGACACATGTAGTCAAGCGTAGTCGAGCATAAGCGATCAATCCTTGTAGTCAACCTACAAGTCTGATACATGTAATCAAACCCACAAGGATGTAGCCTAACGTACAAGGATGTCAGTAGGTGACATAAAATCAACATGTAAGTGACATATATGCATATGAAACTAGTCATATACTCATGACAATGCATTCCAAAGCTCAACATCAAACAAAAGAAACAAGCACATGGAATGCAAGTGTAGGAGACACACATGCAACTGACATGCATGCATGACCAACACACCCTACCCATCCAATACGAGGGGTGAACCATGCTCTGATACCACTCTATAGCACCCTCCTCACAAATCTGCCCAGGTAACTAGCCAATCAGAGTAAAAACGTGATGAGAGGCTACTATGATTGGATTTGACCTCCTATGTGACCTTGAGGAAGTGGAATCGATGGAATGCATCAACCAACCTATCCACATCAGCAACAAAACCCTAAAGAGATATGTAAGCCACTCAAACATCCTATCCCTGGGTTCCACTGATGTTTTGGACATCTTAAGCCTCAGTCGCTATCATGCTATAGGCATGAGAGCATACAAAAACCCAAAGTCACACTCACAAGCTTGCCTGCCAACGTCCATAGACCCAATTTGTCAGTGTTATGCCAATGTCCCTAGGATTCTAGCCACTTTTTCAGGCCTAGAGCCCAGGTCACTGCCCAAAATGTAATGATAAATTAGGAGTAGTAAAAGAATAAGGAAATAATGATAAAAAAGTAATAAGTTAAATAAGACCTTAATCAGGTCCCTACTAGCTATGACAGGAATTTCGTCAAACATATCGCAAGCATTTAATCTATAGGTGTAACCAACATAATTAAACATAGGGATCTTATACTTACCTGAGAATCGATAAGAACCATTTTTCCCTCATGCCATTTGCTGCATTACCATCTATTAGGCCATATATACATTATCCATTCATTTACAAGAAAAAACATGTTGAGAGACATACATAACTATTTTCATCAAATACACATATAATCATCATATAACAATAGAGATACTCATGAAAGTACAACCATATGGACCACATATAATCCATCAAAATGTTCATAGAAATAGAAGGAGAAATAACTGTTCATTAATGATGAAAAAACCAAACCTGGAATGGGACTTCCATGTTCCACCCGATCATTGAATGGCTGAGCCAAATATCTCTTTTGCCATTCACCCCCATGCCACATTCCAAGCATGAATGTGGGACTCAAACCAAAAGAACCAACTAGGGCATACCGAAGCTAAACCACCTCACCCTCATTAATAGAAACCAAGCTTTACCGTAATCCATCCCATATCACTAGGCCAACACAATAAACATATCATAACATGCTTTACCTTGATCTTCACCCGCTCACTAGGCCAAACAAGCATGGATGCCACCAAATTTCTCTAGCTACATCGTGAGGAATTTTCCTACCTCCTAGTTTCTCAGGCTTTACCACAATCCAAACCTGGATCAATAGGCCCTAAACCGTGACCCACTCTTCAGGATTTACTGCATATTCAAAAACTAGGATTACTAGGCCCAACAGAGAGCAAACAACCTCTTGGCTTTATCATATACCCCGCCATTCACCAGAAAGGATTCCTAGACCATCCAAGGCAACATAAAATATGACTTTACCACAGCCCATAGGCCAATTCACGGGTTACTAGGCCATGTGTTCTATCATTTCAGAGATCCACCTCACTCAAGCTTGAATCCATTCGACAATTTAGCTCAATCAAATCATGAGAACCCCATCACACCATGGCCATCCAGAAATGGAAAGGTTAGGTTGAAAACCTTAATGACACCTGGCAAAACCTATGCCACAACAACAAAGAACCACATGCAATACCATGCATGCCAAATATGGCAAGGAAAATACACATAGGAATCAATACCTGCAATGAATCCTATTGTAGCTTCTTGATCCTTCCTTTCCCAGATCGATATTTGCTTCCTCTTTCCTCCTTTTCCTTTCTTGATCCAATGCAAAAATGCTCCAAGAAAAATCTAAGTGTCCAAGAGTGAGAGAGAGAGGGTATAATGAGAGAGCTCCAAAAATTAGCTGGCAAAAAGTTACCAACTGATCCTCAGAAGCCTTTTTATGAATGATGCCTCTATTTTCTTCATTTTCCATTATTTTCCTTCATTTCCCTCCTCACATGCAACCTATGACCTTTCACCTCTCTTTTCTCATAATTGCCATTATTTTCATAAATAAATGTGCCAAAAATTGTTGTTTTTCTTTTCCAAAACCTTAGCCATTGCTTTTTCTAATTTCCTTAGCCATAATAAACCAAATGAACACCCCCTAGGATGTCTTGCCCAACATTCAACTTGGAATAAGTGTCCCATCAACCGTGGTTATTATTTTTTCTTTATTAACTTTTATTAAATGGAATTTTCACCAGGACTATTACAAAACCCTCTCCCTTGGGGAACACCATCCTCAGGGTTAGACCACACCAAGACCTCAGCAAAACCACTGAAAAGCAAACATACTGCCCATGGAGCTTTATAACATAGCTCGATGTAGTATTTACAATGATCACCCTGCTCAAAAGAAAACCAACATAACAACATAATAACATGGCATCATAATGACATGACACCCATAGTGCTTATTAGGGATTTATAACTTAGCTCATGGTGATATTTACATCCATAAACATATGTACATATACCAAAAACCATCAAAACATATACCAATGCATATACCAAAATCACACTAAAACATGAAGTCAAAACTGCTCCGCTTTAACTGACAAACAAGGAAGGATACATAGCCCGCATATGATCGGTCATCCCCCATGTAGCTTCATCAGGCCCAAAGTGCTTCCACTGCACTTTGACTTGCTCGATTGCTCGGTTCTGGAGCATGATCACCGTTTTCTGCAATATACGCTGAGGCTCCAACTAGAATTCTCCATCTGGTTCCACTTGCAATACAAACCAATAAATCACATGATCAACATCTTTAACATACTTCTTAAGCAATGATACATAGAAAACATCATGGACTTTCACTATTGGAGGTAGTGCAAGTTGATAGGCTACTGGCCCAATCCTCTCAATAGTATTGATGGGTCCACAAAACCGTGGTGCCAACTTGGCACGTGATCCAATATGTAAGGAGCTCTTCTTCGGCTTGATGTGCAAGTACACCTATTCCCCAACCTAGAGCTCCTTTAATAACCTATTCCTATCTACATAGCTCTTCTACTTATTTTGTGCTGCCTTTAGATTCTTCTTGATCACTTGCATTTCCTGTTCCATGTGTGCCAACATCTTTGGTCTAATCAACACCCTATTAACCAGATCACTCTAATTGATGGGCGTATTGTAACTCTTCCCATACAATGCCTCAAAAGGACCCATCCTAAATGACTCCTAATAACCATTGTTGTATGCGAACTCTACCAAGGGGAGATACTCTTCCCACTTCTGCCACTAATGCATCACATACATCCTCAATATGTCCTCCAATATCCTATTGACCTTCTCTATCTGTCCATCTGTCTGTGGATGATAAGCCGTGCTGAAGGCCAAATCTGTACCCAAACTTGCAAATAAATCCTTCCAAAACTTGGAAGTGAACTTCACATCCCTATCTGACACAATCTTGTTTGTAACACCATGCAATTTGACCACATCTCGGATGAATACTTATGCTACATCACTAGTTGAGAATGTAGACTTCACCGGAATGAAATGTGAAACCTTTGTTAAGCTATCCACAACAACCATGATGGAATCATGATGTCTCATTGTCTTTGGAAACCCTATGATGAATTCCATGGAAATGACTGCCCATTTCCACTCTGGAATCACGATGTATTGTAGTAGTCCACCTAGACGTTTGCACTATGCCTTCACTCATTAATAATAAAAAAATCTAGCCACAAACTCTGCTACATCCGTCTTTAGGTTCAACCAATAATAATATCTCTTTACTGTAGTCAATGTCTTTTGATCATGGCCAACCATCTAGCCCGCTTGGCGTTCAGATTTGGATGGTCAAACAAATACCTCAATCCAATATTATCCTTGATCAGTATAAACCTCTTGCCAAGAAGATAGTTCCTCCACATCTTCAAGGCATGTATAATCGTTGTCAACTCAAGATCATGCGTCAAGTAGTTCTGCTTATGCTCATTTAGTTTCCGGGACTCAAAGAATGCCACCTATCCATCCCGCATAAGTACTCCACCAAGTCCTCTCTTGCAAGCATCTATGCACACTTGAAACACTTTGTCTAGATCTACAATCTATAGCACTGGTGCATGTGTCAACAACTGCTTAAGCTACTCAAAACTAGCCTCACACTCTGTCAATTCAAACTTCTTACCTTTCCTTCGCAATGATATGATAGGATAAGAAATCTGTGAGAAGTTCTTGATGAACCTCATATAATAGCTTGCCAAACCCATGAAAGATCTCACCTCATCCACACTCTTAGGAAATACCCACTCCATGATGGCTCTTATCTTTTCTGGATCTACTGCAATTGCCTCCTTGGAGACAACATACCCCAAGTAGTGTACCTTAGTCTAAAAGAAAATACACTTGTTGAGCTTAGCATACAACTGATGTTCCCTCAACAACCTCAACACTGCTACTAAATGCTTGGTGGGCTCCAGTATTGCAGCAATAATGCTGCAACTCCTGGGACTCCCTTCTTTACTTTTATCAACCCAGTTGTTCGTAACAAACTTGGGAGCGATGGTGCTGTATGCACAAGTACTAGCTCTTGCCGCAGCTGTCACTTGGTCAGTCAGCACAAGTCCGCTAGGGGATTTAGCCAACTTCTATGAGTTCTCAGAAGAAGCTTTTAAGTGATGAACGAAAGCTAACTCAAAGGAAGCTAATCTATTTGCGAAAAGGAAACTGAAAGCCAAAAAGAAATGCAAACCCTAGTAAACCCTAATTCTACCAGCTAGTTCTACTGATGCAAAAATGAGGATGCAAACTACTGAATGAGATGCCATTGACTTCAAAAAGGGAAAATGCATATGTCTTAGACTACTTTCTTCCTAGAAAGTATCTTTTTGTATTTTTTTGATTAAGTGTCGATTTTCACATGCATATGCTTGAACTATGCTTCACTGTGCAGGAGTGGATCAAGGAAGAGGAATGCTTGGAAATGGTTGGAAGGGCTCAGAGAGGGTCTAAGGAGTCCCTAACACTCTTCCCCAGAGTTTCACAAGGTTTGGCTCTCAGGAAACCTCACTTGTGATCTTCTACAGGAAGTCTGCAGGGGTTCTACAGGAAACTTCAGGATTTCTACAGGAAACTTCAGAATTTCTACAGGAAACTTCAGAATTTCTACAGGATGTTTGG
>APFE030848626.1:0-10974 GCA_000404065.3 Pinus taeda | reverse complement strand
GTGAAGAGGTGTAGAAGGCTGACTTGGCTTGAAGACGGCTAAGGCAATGATGAGCAAGGAGGTAAGGTTTCGTGGACAAAAAGGATAGATGGGAAAAGGGCATCTTAGCTACGAGACAGAATAGGAGGCTTAGATGATACTTTGGGAGGATGGATGAAGGAAGAAGATGCTCTGCACGGTGGGACTTGATCAAATCAACAAAGACCTGCAAATGATCAAATCCTAAACTAATCTATTATATCCATCAATCAACATAAATGAGTAGCAACTTTATTTGGGAAGAAAAGCTTGTACACCATCTATGTAAAGAAACATTTCAGATGTCCAAACCCATGACTAATCTCTGCAAATAAAACAAGCACACTAAAAGATTGCATGAACAAGCAAACTAGTGTTTTTGTGAGGCAGCACTGTTTCCTCAATTCCAGCCCCAAATCCAATAAGTATGAGGCGAAACCAGGAGTGTGGTTGTCCCTTTTTCTTGGAGGTTTCACTATTATTATCCTATCAAAACATCTAAACCAAATTCATTCATAAACAGTGATCTATTCCAGCAACATAACGAAATCTACTTAACAGAAATGTGCTCAAATGCATAAAGAAAAACAGTGATACGTAAAGGAAAAGTAACAATAAATAAAGGAGGTCCTAGGCTCTCAGGTTGGGCCCGACCCTGAGAGCTTTGGCTCCTATGAAAAACTCAGATTTGATAGGAAACCAAACTACTTCTCATTATCCAAAAAGAATCATAACAGTCATGCCAAAAATGGCTACAAAGGAACAAAATAAAGCTGTAGCACTGAGGTGAAAAGTACACAATAGTTTCAAAAAAGTCTTTTTGCGAAGGCTGAGGCCTCAACATTTATAGATAACGAGGGACCTAGCTGGCCTCCTCAATCTATGGAACTCGGCTGCCAAACTGTGAGTCAAACAGTCCCTTTCTAAATGCTGATTGGCTGCCTTCTAGATTTGGTTTGGTGGTCTTCGGAGCTCGGAGTTGGAGGTGAAAATCTCGAGGAAGGGTCATTGAATGTCGTAGGCACCCTTCCTTCAAGTCCTCACTTCAGGCTTGGTTGCCTTATAGCTCATGATTGCGTTGACTTTGCTGCAATATATGTCAAAAACCTGAAATAGACATGTGTTAACCACCTAGGCAAAGTAACTTCCCTTATTCATAACAAAGACACAAACATACTAAAAATAATGCATAAACTATAGAAAATGATGGATTTGAACAAGGACTGAACAATGAAAATTAGGCCAAATGAGCCCAAATTGTTACTAATTTTGGGGCTCATCACATAGTCAACTGTGGTCAACCATGTTTTGTAAAGTCAAACATGGTTAACCATGGTTTGTATAATCAAACATTGCTTTCCATGGTCAATCATGCTCAATCATTGTTGAACGTTGCATTGTGACAAAGATTGTCTTGATATGAAAATCAGCCATGGTTAAGCATGGTCAACCATGGTTCAACATTGCATTGCGACAATGACTATCTCTATATGAAAATCAACCATGGTGAAGCATGTTTATTTTAGTGTTTACAATATTTATCCTAAGGTTTATATACCTTGGGCTTATACTATTAGTTTCTTGGGTTTACTATTATTCCCTTGGGGTCATAATCCCTTGGTGTTTTAGTATTAATCCCTTGGGTTTATTATTCGCTTGGGTTTATTGTTCCCTTGGCTTCATAATATCAATCCCTTGGGTTTATTAATCTAAGGGTTCGTATTTCTGGGGTTTAATATTATCCCATGATTAATATTGTGTTAGGGTTTATAATATTTATGTTAGGTTTATATACCTTGGGTTTATAATTTTTATACCCTTGGTTTATTATTCCCTTGGGTTTATAATATCAACCCCTTGCGAGGTTATTAATCTAAGGGTCCATATTCCTAGGGTTTAATATTATTCCCTTGGGGTCATAATCGCTTGGTGTTTTAGTATTAATCCATTGGGTTTATTATTCGCTTGGGTTTATTGTTCCCTTGGCTTCATAATATCAATCCCCTGGGTTTATTAATCTAAGGGTTCATATTGCTAGAGTTTAATATTATCCCATGATTAATATTGTGTTAGGGTTTATAATATTTATGTTATATTTATATACCTTGGTTTTATAATTTTTATCCCCTTTGTTTATTATTCCCTTGGGTTTATAATATCAACCCCTTGGGTTTCTTAATCTAAGGGTCCATATTCCTAGGGTTTAATATTATTCCCTTGGGGTCATAATCACTTGGTGCTTTAGTATTAATCCATTGCGTTTATTGTTCCCTTGGCTTCATAATATCAATCCCTTGGGTTTATTAATCTAAGGGTTCATATTGCTAGGGTTTAATATTATCCCATGATTAATATTGTGTTAGGGTTTATAATATTTATGTTATGTTTATATACCTTGGTTTTATAATTTTTATCCCCTTGGTTTATTATTCCCTTGGGTTTATAATATCAACCCCTTGGGTTTCTTAATCTAAGGGTCCATATTCCTAGGGTTTAATATTATTCCCTTAGCTTTATAGACCCCTGGGTTTACCATGGTCAAATGTTGCATTGCCACAAAGATTGTCTCAATATGGAAATGAGCCATGGTCAACCATCGTCTAACATCGTGTTTTGACAAAGATTGTCTCGATATGAGAACCAATCATGTTCAACCAAGTTTAAGCATGGTCCATGTGCATTGTGACAAGGATTTCCTTAATTGGGATCAACCACCATCAACCCATGTTCATTTTAGGGTTTAATATTATGTTTAGGGTTTATATTACATTGCATTTAATAATTTTTAATCTAAGTGGATTTTTATTATTCCCATTTGGTTTTATAATAATCAGGTACCGGTTGGATTCTTGATCTAGGGTTCACATTCTAGGGTTTAATATATTATAATTTAGTAATATTTAATTAAGAAATTTTTATTAATTATTTAATAATAATATTTAATTAAATATTAATTAATAATTAACATTAATAATTATATTAACACAATTATTATTATTATCAATCATAAACTTATCATAATTTATAAAATTATTAAAATTTATATTTTTTCTTTAAAAAATATATTAATTTTTTTTAACAATAAGTTTATAAATTAAATTTATAAAGACAAAATAATAATAAATTATATTATCGTTAAACCGTTTGTGGATCAGATACAAAATGGAGCCTTATATTTATATCAACCATATTTAAACTAATTATTTTTTTATTAGATTATTATTGTTAATAAATTTTATATAATAGTTAAATATTATTTTATATATAAATATAATATTAATATATAATCATAAATATATAAAATATCTAATAATAGGGTAATTATATTTATAGTTATTAATAATTAGAAATATTGGCCCTTAACAAAATAAACATAATAATTATTAATGTGGTTGATACATGCATATATGTGTATATCAACCACATTAGTAAATGTGGTTGTGCTAGTTTATAAAATTGGTATACATTAAATATACTTCTGGTAGCTTTCTGGTAGCTATGATCTTCCACTAGGTTTTATCTAGGTTTTCTCATTATTAGAAATAGTTAAAAATTATTATGATAAATATTATAGACTGCTTAAGAAATCAAGGCTACAGACCAACTGTGTGTAGGTGAATATACTTCACACAGGTAAAAGACTCAAAACATGTGCGTTGCTTTGGGGTCCTACTTCCAGAAGGAAATTTTAAAAATTAGCATGGAAACCATGAGCACTGCTTCCTGGTTCTACCTGTGTTGAGAAAGGCATTCATATCACAGGAAAAAGCACAATATTAAAAATAGTATAATAAATATCTAAGAAAACGAAGGAGGTCGAGGCTTTTTTAATAAGATAGTTCCATCCCCACCAACATCCTACTGGATATCAATGATGACGCTTATATGTATGTGAAACACACATTTCAGAGAATGGACTGCACATCCTGCTAAACCCATACATCACAATTATTTTTCTCGACTTGAACATTATCGCAATTTGCAGACTCAGACAACTAAGAAAATGCATCCAAATATCTGAAACAGACTCTAAGGTCTTGAAAATGCATCCAAATATCTGAAACAGACTCTAAGGTCTTGAAAATTTCAAAAATGTGTGCAATAAACATGGATTACATAAACAAAATAAAAGGATCTCTATTATAATTTCAGGGGAATTGGTAATGGTAATTGGGCTGTCTTGTATTCTTGTGCCTTTGAAGTGTATCACCACAACATCTCTAACCTAAATACAGATTAATGCCTAGAGCAAATCTAAAAGGTTAAGTAATTAAAAACTCGAATTAAAATTCTCGTAATATTTTACATAACATATTGTTTACAAATTGACAACCCAAAAGTGAATGAAAATATGTAAAGAAAATCCTCTCTAAATAGAAAATTCAATAATAAATTATGAGAAACCATATAAAACTTTACAACTCTACGAAATATATATCAATTTATATTGTTTACAAATTAACTACCCAAAAGTGAATGAAAATATGTAAAGAGAATCCTCGCTAAATGGAAAATTCAATAATAAATTATGAGAAACAATATAAAACTCTACAACTCTACGAAAAACATATCAATTTATTCTATACTGATCTAGAAAGATATTAACTGTATACACCTATTACTATTCTGCTTCATCTTCCAAACTCTGTGGCGTGCTTTTAAATGTCCCAGCCCATTTTTCAACTATCATTTTTACCTACTGGGCAATTACGCTATGGCTCTGGGTTTTCGGCCCTACAGTTCTTCTGAATATCCAACCTTGGTTTTGCTACCATGTTGATCTGTACCTATTTTTATTTCGATGCAGTTTGTGTGAAATTTTGCTGCAATATAACCGTATTTTGAAGCTTTTAAAACAATCACAAATTGTGTTTGTGGGTAAGAGTTTCAAATGCAGTTTTCAAACTTTGAAATCGTTAAAAGACGCCAAACTTCTCTTCCGAGAAGCAAAGTAATATTTGACTAAAATTTCTTTACATTTTGGTGATACCATACTGTTTGCAAAAATAAATCCAATCAAATCTTCTCAGAAACCATGGAGGGCTTAAAAGACATCAAACTTCTGCTTTAAGAGTTCAACTCTACCCCTCATACTTTTGAATAATGTCAAACGTCCGAGTTTAGAAAATACGCACATCTTCCAATGCTGTGGTGTTTGCAAATAATAGTTGGCCCATCTTTATGGAGACCTAACAATTACATATTCAAACTTTGGTTCAATAAATAACCAGTGTTTTTGAGAAAATATTTTTTCCCGGGGATACTTTGTCGTTCGAAAAACGATTCTAACCTTTCTACATTCCAATCTCTGCTTCAAGAAATAAACAAATATTTTTTAATATGATATTTTTTTTCTATAGTGTTTGGAAATTCTTCAATATCTTCTAAATATTTTTTAATATGATATTTTTTTTCTATAGTGTTTGGAAATTCTTCAATATCTTCTAACTATCATTGAGATTTTTGTCAAAATATATTATTTTTATTATTATCCAATTTTAAGATTCAAGCTAGATACTAAATTGGTGTATGAAACTTTTTGTTTTGGTGTATGAAACTCTTTGTTTGTCAAAATATATTATTTTTATTATTATCCAATTTTAAAATTCAAGCTAAATACTAAATTGGTATATGAAACTCTTTGTTTGTAAAACAAAAAACCCACTTCTCCTCAATTATTTGGCTGCATAAAAAGAAATCCATATTCTTAACCACTCAAATTGTGCCCATAAAAAACATATGGCATAAAAAGTTTACCTGGATATAACTATCAACCTTACAAGATCAAACAATTGAAATGTGACCAGGATTGCAGAGGCTGAAAACATAAACTAGAATAAACACAAAACTGAAAATAGAATTAACTATCTATTGTCATAAACTAACAACTAAATAGATTACATAAAAGATAATGGAAAGTCAGTGATAAATGACTCGAATAAGATTCAACTAGATCTCCATCATAAACTCAACTCAAATTAACTATAACATCAACTAAAACTGACTATAACATGAACTCAAACTGACTATAACATCTAATAGATGAGACTAGACATGAAAATTAACGCTCTCAAGAAAATGTAGAATCTATATTACTCTTCGATTGGAAACATAAATGGCTTTTTATCATTAGTATGGTCAGAGTTTGTGGAATATGGAAAGGGAAAATCTGCAAGGAGATGATCTCTGAAGTTGAGACATGAGATTCTAGAATTGTGGCTCGGCCTGCTGATGGGAATGGAAGTTCCCAGAAGATATTCCGGAAAGCTTTGGAGCAAACTCTGCCTTTCAAAACTGCTGGAAACATTACAACCTTTTTGAGGATCGTGGAACCAACCGTTCTGAGATCACGTAGTGTTGTCGACCGGAAAACCTAAACCATGAGACTGCACGTTATCTCCCACGCTTTCACAACATTCAGAAATCCCGCTCTCCAGAATTAGATTGGGTTGGTTCGTTTCAACCGTGAAGTGCTCGGCCATATCGAGGCTGGGCAGTTTTAGGGTTCGACTGCAATTATTTTTTTCCTTCGTTCTCTCGCGGGCCCTCTCCCTTGCTGTGGCCCTGCGCTCAAGTTTTTCTTTGGCATTCATCAATCCGACAGCACTGGTTGTTATCGATCCGGAATCAATATAGACATTGGTCTTCGCGAGCGAACTGGCGCTTTCTCCGTAGTATGGGCTCAATCTCGGAGGCGCCTCCTGATTATCTGCTTGTTTCTCCGCCCTGCAAAAATATTCTGTACTTTGCAACTTAGGATCAATAGAAGAGAAAGGCCATTGATTCCCGTCCTCCCATTCCAATACGAAATCACTGGTGTCCAGGCAGGGATTCGTCTGGTCCAACCCGTCGGCGGCACCCGTTTCCGAATCGTGTAGATAGTCGTGAAAATGAAAGAGTTCAGGTAACCCATCGATTGCAGAGTGGGACTGTTGCAGAAGCCATTCCACTGATTTGGTAGGGTGGTCGAAGCCAAGCCTGTGATGCACCTCATAAAACTTAGTGGCCGTTTCTGGTGATAATCTTATTCTTCGATCCCTTACTCCTTTTGATGTCAACACTTTACTATGCCTATCCTTGTTACCCGAAGCACATGGCGTTCTGCATGTGTCTAAACCATCCCATCTATCCATTTTGTCTCCCTTTTCTGTGATACCACCAATCCAGCTATTTTAAAAGAGGCTGTGTCTAACTATTTTGTGTTTTGAAGCTTTTTCACTATTCCAGTTAAATAATGTTGTTTTTTATTTAAATTTATTTTTTAATACATAAATAGATTTAGTTTGACTAGAAACTCTTACAGTATTCATTCAAATTGCGCAGAGTTTTCAAATCTATGATTTAAACAAATTTATGTTGGATTCTAGATAAATTTAACTAAAAAAATATGCCACTAAAATTTGCAAAACTTAAAATAAATAATTTCCATTAAAAAAACAGCTGTTCTTATCCAAAACCTGAAATAAATAATTTCCATTAAAACCTGAAATAAATAATTTCCATTAAAAGACAGTTGTTCTTATCTAAAACCTGGAGACATAATCAACCGATCCAGACAAACGAATGGCATTCGATTACTTACTTTAACTTGACAACTCTTCTCTTGTCCAATCTCAGCAATAGCAACTTCAGAAATAGAAAGGAATTATTTTTACCTGTAGTTACATGTATATGTCCCAACTTTCTCCCAGGGACATATTAGGACTTGCTAGAGACAGACAAGGTATCTCTGCAGAGCTTGCGCTTACCCTCACCGCAGATCATTTGGAACCCTATAGATCCAATTGCATCTTACTATTTACAGCTCGTATTATTTTCTAGCTAACAGGAGTTCAGTTCGGTCAGCTATTGTAACTATCCACCGACTATGTATAATTTTACACACCATATTTATTTATATTTAGACTTGTTACCTAGGAAACCCTAGATTCATTGCACGCGCCAGCCCCGAGGAACAGTGTTCGTGTCCTGAAATGTACACTGGACATAATGGTAACAATACGGCTCACGAGGAGGAGGCGGAAATGCGCGACGTGCAAATTACTCCACGAATTATTCACGAATCATAGTACTCGCACGGCCATCACGGCGTTGTCAATCCATTACACACCACATGAAAATAAAAAAGTAGTCAATCCATGACACACCACATGAGGGAAAAATGGATGAGGGACCACTTGGACTTCCTTTCCAAATATTAATACTTCTGAATCCTTTCAGTGGGCGAAAATTTTCAGGAATCACAGTCCATTTTCCCGTGCTCAAGCATATATTGGCATAGTTAACCCCAAACAGCTATCTTTTGGAACAACACCCTTAGTCAATCAATTGAGGAGTGCATAAATTGAAGGTAAGTATATTTCCCTACTGGTAGGGATGGAATAGAATCAACTGACGAGTGCATAAATTGAAGGCAAACATATTTCCATAATGGGGGATGGAATTTGGAATGTGATGACAAAATTATTTGTTATTTGGTGATTTGTTTATCAAATACAGTTTATAAAAATTTAATTTAAGAATGGTGAACTCCAAATATATTTCTTTAATCGGAGGCATGGAATTTGGAATGTGATAACAAAATTATTTGTTATCAGGTGATTTGTTTATCAAATATAATTTATAAAATTAAGAATCGCGTCTTATTAAAAATTGTAAAACATTTAAAGTGTATATTATATATATATATTTAACTTATTTCATACTTGAATGCCTGGCAAGTGCCTAAAGCCGGAAGAAAGAATTTGCAATTGAATAAGCAAGATAGAAATTAATATATAGGTCTGAAATTTGTATAGTATTTATAATATTAAATTTATTTAATTCATGAAAATAAGAAGGAAATGAATAAAATGTATTACCATTTCATACTTTGAAATTGCCTGGGCACAGTGCCTAAAGCCGGGGAAGAAAGAATTGCAAATTTGAATTAAGAAGAATTAGAAATTATATATATAGTCTGAAATTTGTTTATAGTATTTATAATTATTAGATTATTTAAATATAAAAATAAGTAAGGAAAATGAATAAAATGTATACTATTTTGTTATAGTAACCATTATACTATATAAAAATGAAATTCATATTTAATTTTTTAAGATAATGTCATTTTAATTTTTGAATTAAAAATAAAAAAAATTTTTTTCATCTGAATTTTTATTGTAAATATTAATTTGAAATTGAAATTGGTAATTATAGTAAAAACTGTAAAATTGGATAATAAGTCTGTTTTAAAATTCCAACTTTACAATAGAAAATGAATCTATCTTTTCACAATGCAGACAATAATTTAATCAAAATCCAACAACTTTTATACTACCCATCACGTTCAAATCCAACAGCTTTTAGTCTACCCATCAAAGCATTAAATTCTACATAGCAGGAGTAAAGATGGTTGTGGATGAACTTTGGGTGAATGACGGTCCTAGATGTACAATTTAACCTTGTAGACGCTGCATACATGTCGCTAGACATAGTTATTTGAGTTTAATTTGTTCATGGAGGTAGTTGTTTTGTATGTAAGAATCGTTAGGAAAAGAAATTGAAATTTTCTATTTTCAAATTTACACAATTTAAATGGTGGCATGTTTTTAAGAATATTACAGTTATTTTTAAATTCAAAATTTGTAATAAAATAGTTAAAAATTATAGTTCATGAGAAGAATTAAAAAATTACAATTTAAGGTTTAGAGTATGTTCAATTTCTTAGTTAAGAACTGTCTTCTGAAGGTATAAAAAAAATCTTGTTAACCTCTCAAGAGGCAGAAATATCTAATAAAAGTGAAAACGGACCCATTGCTGACTATACTAATAACTAAACATATATATATATTTTTTAATAACACTCATTAATCAACGGAAGTAACATAATGACAATCAGAAATAAGTGTACCTTCCACTAGTTTGACTACTGATTTTTTGATCAATTTTCCAACTCATCTTGTCTAGAATCATCTTTATGCGCTGAGACCAAAAGAAATAAAATAAGATATCATTCACCTTGCAGGGCTGCTGGACGACAGCCATGCGCAGCGACTATTCGAATGTTTTTTTATTTCAAAAATCATATTAAATTATGGATGAGGATGCAGTGAGTACCGTATGTCCAGACTGCATTTATAATGCAGTAGAGTTGGAAATAGGATTTACCCTGGTAAAGTGGTCATACAATAAACTCTTGATGTACAATGAACTGGCTAGTACAGTTGATATCAAAACTAACGTACTTGCAATGGTCAGTGTCAAGCAGGTGAGTTTAGGTGGGAAAGGCCATATTTGTTGAATTTTCGGAGAAACCTAAGTAGATTGACTCTGATTCTGATTCCAATTTTAGAACTAAACTGGCCGGTAACTCAGCGTGTCAGAGTCATTCAAAAGCTGAGGACAGATTAGTAACGGCAAAGCATTCATTCCGTGCTCCAAAACTCCATAGTTTATTGGAATCGTATGGATTAATGTGATTGTTGGCGAGATATTTTTGCACAACAGAATCAACAACTCTATTTTTTATTATTTTTCTAATAATTTAAAATTTAAAAACTAAATAGGTTATTGTAATTGTATAGATTAATGTGATGGTTGGTGAGATATTTTGCGCAATAGAATCCACTCTGTGCTTTTTTTCGCGTTACTGTAATTGTATAGATTAATGCGATGGTTGGTGAGATATTTTGCGCAATAGAATCCCCTCAGTGTATTTTTTGTTTTTTTTTTTTTATTTATTTAAAATCCTATTTTGATTGGTTTCAATATATATAATTAGAAAAAAAAATTAAATATGGGTGAAATACTTTGTAAATTAAGCCATATATCATAAAGTGTTTTTATAATATTCTTCTCAATTATGTAAGGGGTTTTAATATCTACTCTTGCTAAGTTAGGTGTATTAGTTTAAAATTTTTGGATATATTTTCAATGTTTTGGTAATAACTAGAAATTTTGATATTATGTTTTGTT
>APFE030848625.1:0-43275 GCA_000404065.3 Pinus taeda | reverse complement strand
TAGTATGCCCATTTACATGCAATAATTTGACTTCACTAATTTTTTTTTTTTTTGTTTATTGCTGCTGCTATTCTAATCCATCCTTTCTCAATATGATTTGCTCATTTTATCATCATCATCCCTGAAAAATCAGTGCTCCCACAGATCCAGGCTTGGCCACGATCACATTCATATTGGCTCCTCAACCTTACCATAACGCACTGGGAATCATCAACCCTGATACTGGAATTTGCAGATCCGCACACACCTGGTTAGGGAATCTAGTCCCCAAGCATGCACCAGGTCATTCTGTATCATCTTCCAAATGTATTTCCATGCACCCCTCGAGAACACTGGCGCCATGATCTCCACGAACTCCGTCTTGTGGATATCCACGTCAGGCTTCTGCTTCGCTTCTGGTAAACCAAAACTATCGTTCCAATTCGCATCTCTCCCTCGCTTATTCTTGGAAGCTTGTGAGGTGGCATCCATCTCTACCTTGCAAAATGCCAAAAAAACCAGTGCTGTGATTAAAGCCCGACACATACCACAGAGAACCTGGGTTAGATAGTTAAATTCAAAGAGTTGGGTTCTTGTATTTTCAAAATCCACGTAACCCGGTCGTCGTCATTCTCAAAACTTGTCAGTGGATTGATCATAAGAGATCCCGCAGCACGCGTTGAGAGCTTACCAACAAACCCAAATGCTTACCAACAAACCCAAATCCAAAGTTTACGTTGCTGTCTAAATCACGTTGCGCAATTGCTGAGTGATCTAAGAAAACAAAAAATACCCACTTCATTTTGTTTCATTCCAAACTGACCATGATACTCAATCGGATCTGATTCCTTCCGGTTGTCTTTAACATATGCTCCCATGTGTCTCACATAAAATGGACTAAGCCTCACAATCCAAACATCTTTGACCTTATATCTATATAACCGTTTTCTACATATATATATATATATCCCAGATCTATAAAAGGCTGCATTGATCTCATCAGGCACTATAAACCCCTGGCATCAAAGAATCCCTTTGAAGCCAATATCTGGCTCTGATACAAATTGTTAAGAATTTACTGCACAACATAAATAATTACTGAGAGGAATAAATATAAAATTAACCAGCAATAACCATAAACACATAAATACACATGTTTATCCGGGAAACCCCAAATCCGGGGAAAAACCCAATCATAATGAAATTTCATTATCCTTGGCCAAAACCCTGGCCAATCCGGCCAAGTGAGCCTTCCCCGCTCACCTCCAGGCCATGCTTTACAATGAAGTCCTTCCAGCCTTTTATAGGCTCCATTACATATAATACCACGGGCAGAATACCATGGGTGCACAATACCATGTGCCCCAAAACCATCACTATTTAACCTCGTCAAATTTGACTCTATCCTGAGTCAAGTTTACCTAACAATGTTGAACTTTGAGCCAACTCAGCCTCTGGTTCCTCTCACCATTAAACTCCTACTTGATCAAGGTGAAAAGCTGCCTAGCTCAGAAATAACAAGACTAGGTCAGTTTTTTATGCAACCACAGTGCCAGCTTGATCATCCTCCACCTTATCATCAAGTCTCATTCAATGAGATAGGGAAACTCCTAATAGATATGATATCCTACATTCTAGGATGTGAAACCAGTGAGTTTGTTGATGAAAATGTTTTTGTGCTAATGTCCATGTTCACTCTAGGACAACCCCCTGCTGTCATGTATGACTATGACACCTTCATCGTAAACAAAATCCATGAGAATTTTATGATGTTGGAGAGGGAAAGAGTGTACAAGTATACATCCTACAGATATCATCTTCTGTTGTACTATCATCCTGATAGTTTCCAAGTTCCTCTTAAGAAACTAGACTCCAAAGGAGAGAGGAGATCTGTCATTTTCCAAACCTTAGTTTTCCATGAAGTTCACTACTCACCTTACACATATTGTGAGTTCATTGACATGTTCATTTACCCAGCCACTTGCCTGTTGATGATGACTCCTCTTGGTAGGCTCACTGCTGAAATGCAGAGAATTTTACATCTTTCAAGGGGCTACAACATTGGTGATTGGTATTTCTACCAAAACCACACAGTGATCAGGATTTATGGTTATGAATTACCCCCCTACAAGCTGCCAAAATATGTCCCCATGAGACTCTTTTCCTTGGAATATTTCAGGCAATTTAGTAGTGCAGATTTGACTCATTTCCATGGCAAAAATAAAAAGGCACAGCTCAAGATAAGACATCAATTGGGGCCTTTTGTTTTCAATAAGAGGGAAGAATCCTGGAATGATGCAGACAAGATGCTAAGGGATGAACTCATGCTAAAACAAAGCTTTTATTGGGCACCATATGACCCTGAACATTTCATAAGCTATAGGAGAGTCAAAAACAAGATTTCAGGATATGTGCACTAGCCAATCCCTCACATTGAGCAATATGCTAATCGACGGGAATGGGTAGAGGGCACAATAATTGAAGATCTTACTGAAGAAGAAATATTAGAAAAAGAAATGAAAGACAATGAGAAGAGAATTGACCTGGATTATTTTGCACAGGTCCCTTTCACACAGCCTCAACATATTGGAGCAAGCACATCAGTTGCTACACCTTCACAACATTCAGCTCAAGAAACCACTCCACCTGCAATGAAAGGCAAAGAAATACAACATTTAGAGCAGCAGAATACAATGGAAGAGCAACCATCTACAAACCAGGAAAAGGGTCAAGAACAAGGCCCTTCAACGCAAGTAAAGGCAACCAAGATCCCTGTGCTACAAACCCCTCATAATGAGGAAACAGCCAAAAAGAGGGACAAACCAGAAGAGACACCTACAGGGGCATCTACAGATCAGCAAGGTGAGAAGAGATAAAGGCTAAACCCCTACTCTGAGGAAGAGTTCATAGAAGAAGCAACAGACAATCTTAGGGGTGAGGGAAATTCTGAACAGCAGATCCCTCCATTTTTGGAAACATCGACTAGCTCATTTCAGTAGGAGCAAGACAGACATCCTGGTGTGGAGGTTACATCCACCAAGCAACAGAGCAAGCAAGGCTTTGATATCAAGAGAGCATTCACAAAAATCAAAGCTAGAAATGGACCAGTGAGGTTTCAGCTTTATAACCAATTGCTAAGAATGGCTCCCACCAATCAACAAAGGCTAATGGAAGCCTATGATATCTAGGCAGGGAAGATGACCCTTAGTCACTTCAGGCCCACTATACAGATGCCACAGTCAGCTACAGATTATATCAGGACCAATCTAGAAGTTCTTGCTAAAGACATCCACCCAATAGACCAGATTGAGTTACACAAATAGGCTGGAGAAATGGTATACTCCACCTTGGCAGACAAAGCACTAATGGCTCATAGACTGTAAAACTCATTGTATAACACTTCTGCCCAATTAGAGCTAGAAAAAGCCTCCTCATTAGCCAAGGATAATAGAATAAAATCCTTGGAAGAAATTATTATAGAAATGGGACATGATCCCAAGGATCCCAAAGGTGCACAGGCCTTAATAAGAAAGAAAGAGGAAGACATAGCAGCCCTGAGAAGACAACTGAAGATTCTAGATACAATACACCCTCAGACCACAGAGGTGGCACAACAAAAAGAAGAAGAGAATGTGGTCAGTTTACTGATGAGGATGAACCAAAGATTGTTGGATACAGAGAAAGCCTTGGAAGCATCTCTACAAGGAAAACAGTAGGAGTTGGCCTCTCAGCCAGCTCAAACAACTCCAATTCTCATATCTCCTCCTCCAGTAGTCACCATAACAGTCCCTCCCCTTGATCCAGCATCAATAGCAGGTACCTCAACTTCAACAATAACTACAACAACCGCACTACAAGAGGCCAACCTGAGCATGGAAGAGATGATGAAAGAAATAAAGGCTTTGGAGATCCAAATGGTAGAATTAAAGGAAACCAAGGAAAAACTAGCCAAAATTGAGGTTAGTTATGAGGAGTCAAAAATGACTGTAGCTGAGAAAACAAGGGAAGTGAAGGCCTTAGAGAATAAGATAAAGGCCTTGGAGAAGGACCTCACTCTCCATAGAACTCTGACAGAAATCAAGACCATTTTGTGGGATAAGATTGGCCAATCTATTGTTGATCAATGGACAACAATACAAACTATTTTTGACCAGATAGAGTTGATAGGAGTGGCTCAATATGAAACTCAAAAGGCCAGGGTATTGTTGGCAAATAAGCCTGAGCAAGCCAATCAAATGATTCATTTTTTAAACAGTCATACCAGTGAACAATTAGCATCTCTAGACATTCATAATAGGACAGAGACTATTTCAAGAGTCAAGAAGGTGCTAACTATGAGGAATTTTGTTCAAACTATAGAAAGAAAATGCCAAGAAATGCAGACAGAGATAGAGGCCTTCAGACATAAATTTGCAATGTTACAGAGCAAAGATTTACCTAGCCTGGTCACTAGCAGTGGGACGCTGTTAAAATAGGATCAGTATGCTCATAGGCTAAATACCTATGTGCAAAAATCAAATTACAGCATCATCAAGCAGCTCAGAAGAGACAGTGCCTCCCTCTGGACAAAGTTTATATGATAAACTGCAAAGTTTGTTTTTTATTGAGCATGAGGTGGCACATCTTTTTTATTTCTAGCCAAATTACTATAGGTACATTGAAGCTGATGAGACACTAATTGAATTGAGAAAGCATCAATTACCAACAGATCAGTGGTGGCAGAGCATGCCAGAGATATTACCAAGGTAGTTGGGTTCTCCTTTTTTGTAAATTGTCTGCATAACAGGTAAAAGGTAATATCAGGGTCTCCTATCAGAAAATCAAATCAACCAAGGAGAGAATTCGCGCCAAAAGGTGAAACAAATCAGGCACAGGTGGAAAATGACAGCACATCAGGAACGCACATCAAGGAAATAGCCATCGACCGACTATCAGAGCCAAAAAGTCAGCAATAACAAGACACCTAAAGCAGCCAGTACAACATAGTTATTTCCTCATTTATTGCTGCACGGTTTTTTCCACATCAGTTATTGCCCCTGATAGAGTAGATGGATAAATTTATGTCTTGATATTTCCCTCTGAGATATTTTGTAAACTTATTATAAATACTTTCAAAAGAGATGTATTAGTGTTGGCTGATGAATATCATTCTAGACCTGCTCTGTAAATTTTGAGAACTCTTCTGAAATAAAATTGCTGGATGCTGTGTTAGTGAATTTGTTGGTTGTGGAATCGTTGGCTGAAGGATGTATTGTAGAATTCTTTTGTTGATGCATGGATCAATAAGTTTCCTTTACTCTTGAGTTACTGTATTTGTGTTTTATTTATCATATGAATACCATGTTCTAAATTACAGGAAAAAAAGATAACCCAGAATTTACTTTACTGTACTCTGTGTTCAATTCCTGTAGTTTTTTATGTTTTCCACAGGACTAGCACAGGCAAGAATTCTTAACTGCTCTTGTCTCCCTGGTTCCTCCACACTAAATATCATCAAGGAATTCTTAATTGCTCCCTGATAATGTTTACACAATTTCCCCCTGTTAACATAATGAAAGATTCTTGATTTCCTTTCATTTCTTGACTTCATTTCACCCTATTTCAGCTTCAATATTGTTCTGTGTTTAATTATCTTGCTCTACAATTTTCCTCTTGCCAAAGAAACCATACCTAGAAGTTTATTTCATTAGACTCCATCAACCCAATGGTCTGAACTTCTCTCAAGTTACTACCTTGTGCTATTGAATGTTATCTTCCAAACACCAAACAAAACTTGTGCTTCATAACTAGCCTAACATATAATCAAACAAATCTAAATCACAAAGAGAGAGCCCTCTCTGGTTGCAGATTGGCTAGGATTTGCAGTTAAAAGATTGGCTAGTGGTTACCTCAGTCGTATTCCCTTATGGAGCCAGGAAAAACCTGAGTGATAACATTATTGACGACTCCACTGGGGAACTGAATCAAAGGTAATTAGTCTCCCTGTTCTAAACATATTCAAAGGAAAAATACCAAAAACAGATTTAGAAGCTGGCTCCAAAAAAGAAAACTCATTACACCAGATCAAATCCAGATCCTAATCCCCCAGCTATCTTTGAAAATCCTAACTTGATCCCCAAAACCCTTAGGAGACAAGAAAGTCTATAAACTGCTGATTTAAACCTTGATATACTTCAGCAAAACCTTACAAAATCTGAGCTTACCTCTTGGAGAGCAACGATCCTTTTTATCAATACTACAGTGTCTCCAAGTTCTTCACCCACACCTGAAAGTATCCTTTCCACTCCCCCATCCACTACTCATATTTCCACTCCTGTCCCCCCAGTTCTGGCCCTCTTATTCCTTCCTGCTGTCCCATTTATCCGTGTAAATAGGGCCAACCGTTATGCTCCTTTGCAGTTGCCTGCCAATCCAGGGGCTATGCCTCAAGACTATCAAAGCAAGATCACCTACTTTGATGGTACTAGCTCCTATACAGCTCAGCAACACACCAAGAAAATGCAAGATTATTTTGAGAACTATGAAATTGATGATGATGATGTGAGAATGAAAATATTTGTCCAAAGTCTAACTAGTGATGTGAGGACCTGGTTTAGAGCACTTGCTGCAAATTCTATAGCCAATCTAGAGGCCCTATATCAGTCCTTCTTAAAGAGATGGGAAAAGAAGAAAGACCCTTTAAATATTTTAACTGAATATGACAACTTAAAAAGGGGCCCACAAGAAATAGTTCAAGATGATTGTGCCAGGTTCAATAATGTCTATAGTGTCATTCCTCAGAACCTTAGACCTCCCCCTGACCTAGCCTTGATCAAATTCCCTGATGGATTTGATTCAGACATGGTATATTAGTTGAGGGAAAGAGCCCCATTAAGCTTAGCAGACATGCAGAATATAGCTGTTAGTGTAGAGGCAAACTTGATTGCTAAACGAAACCGGGCTAGAACTGAAAGAAGAACAACTTTCAAAGAAGAACCTTCAACATTTGAGAAAAAGCTAGATGCAATCATTAAAGGTATGGAAAGATTAGGAGATAGAGTGGAGACTATTGAAAGGAAATCATCCTGGGAAGGACAACCAAGTAACATAACAAGAAGCCCAAACTTTAGAAAGAATCAAAACCCTAATGCCAGAAGGACTGGCCCTGATCAGAACATCAGACCCCCATTTCAAGAAAATTATGTTGAAGCCTCAACCTCTAGTGAGCCTACAGAGAACACACAAATTAATCTAATGGGTTTAAACGGTGAGCAATAAATTTTCCTGACACAGGATGATCAAGAGGCTCATAATTTAAATCAATTTCAAACCAAGTCTGGAGAATCATTTGATTTTAAAGAAGGCTATGATTCTGCAGTATGTGAGGTTCATAAGAAATACAAATTGAGAAGTAGAACAATAAACATACCTGAACCTACCAAATTGAAAGATACCAAACAACCCAAGAGTGCTAAGGATACTTCTCCCCTCACAGAATTCAACTCCTGAGACAGACCTCAACCCAAAAGAGCCCATCATAGAGGACATTTCAGACCTGGAACCATCAAACAATCAGCCATCTTCTTCCTCCTTTCCAAAAGAAAGTGTAAATAGATCTGTTGTAGTAAATTCCAAAGCAGATGCAGTTCCTTACACCAGTCCTAATAAAGAAAAGAACATGGAAAACACAACAGAAAAGGAAAAGTCTGTTGTCGACAATACAAGAGTTCAAGTGGAAAAACCTTTCAACCTAGAGACAAAAATAGGTAAGATAAAAATAGCCATGCCACTGTCAGAATTGGCTAAACATGAGGTTTACATGGAACAGATTAATAGGTCCCTTCAAATATCAGAAACTAGGGATGCAGTCAATGTCCTAGATGATCAACCAGACTTGTTTTTTGGTCCTGAAGTCAATGGTAAGACAGTAGATGGAGGATTTCCTCCATTCTATGTAAGCGTGAACATTCATGACAAAGTGTTACATAATGCAATGTTTGATTCAGGCGCTTCCCATAATCTAATGCCCAAGTCAATGATGGAAAAGCTAGATCTAGACATCACAAGGCCATATAAGGACTTGTTCTCATTTTATTCTAGTCAGGTTAGGTGTCTAGGCCTAATCAGAGACCTTTGTGTATCTTTAGTGCAATATCCAGCCAAAACAATCTTGATGGATGTGGTGGTGGCCGATATCCCACCCAAATATGGCATGCTCTTAACCAAATCTTGGGGTGCAAAACTCCAAGGATCTTTGCAACTAGATATGTCATATGCCACCATTTCAGTCTTTGGCCACCAAAAGAGATTGTACCAGGAAACATTGATGAAATATGTGGTTAGCAATCAAGAGAAACCCCAAAACTTCCCCATCTATTCTATACATTCTGATATGGATTTGTTTATCTTATAAAATGCTGACATGTGCCCCAAAACTGAGGCCAAACTCCTAGAAACAACACAGATAATGAGCATAAATGAACAATCCAGTGCCTAGGACCAAAAAATTGTTGATGTTATTGATGTAACAAGTGAACAAGATATATCATATCAGCTACAAAGTTCAAACCTACTGCCCACTAAGCAAGTTCCCAAAACTCCCAAGACTAGCAGTGATCAAGAAATCTTATGGTACCTAGAGTTGGATGGATCAGTGAACAAATTGGGAGCAGGGGCAGGGATTTGGATACACAACATACAAAATTACCATGCTCAGGGTCATGCATATAGGCTAAATTTCAAATGTACAAACAATATGGCCGAATATGAATCCCTTTTGCTGGGACTTAAACTGATGAGAAGTCTAGGGGTGACCAAGATTTCCATTCTAGGGGACTCAGATTTGATAATACAACAGATGAAGGGAAAGTTTGTTACAAATGATCCTAGGCTAAGAGCTTATAGGGGTGCAGCCATGGAAATACTGAACACCTTCTTGGAATCACATCTCACCAAAATTCCAAGAAAATACAACCTACATGCACATAGTTTGGCAACCTTTGCCAGCACTTGCAAGCTGCCATTTGAGCCCAATCATCACTTCACGGCTAAGATCAAACACAGACCTGTTGTCCCAGATAATGTGAAAAATTGGCAAGTGTTTGAGAATGATACCCAAATCAATAATTTCCTCACTTTAAAAGAAGAATTCTCAAGTACAAACATAGACACAAGCACTATTGATGATCAACAACAAATTGACAAAATGGAGCAAAATATATCAGCTGAAGCAACAAATTTGATTTTACATCCAACAACTTTTAATCACAAAAATCTGCAAGAGCTAAAACAAATGAATTTTGATGAAATAACTGAGGAAGAATCTAAAGTAATTGAACTGAAGGACAATGTCCTGCCCACAGGCCGGACTCCTTTGGAGGATATATTTGATTCAAATGACATTCCAAGAAATCCAAAAATGCAACCATTAAATGCAGAAATTGAAGACTGCAACATTGGAACCACAAAAAATCCCAAAATGGTAAAACTCTCCAAAACATTGCCTCCTGACCAAAAAGTCAAATACATTAAGTTGTTTACAGAGTTCCAAGATGCCTTTGCGTGGAGCTATGAGGATCTAAAATCCTATGACACCTCTATTATCCAACATACAATACCCTTGAAAGAAAATCAAAAACCTTTTAAACAAAAGCTGAGAAGGATTAATCTAGTCCTCCTTCCCCTTATTGAAAAAGAAGTCAAAAGAATGTATCAAGCTGGAATAATTGCACCTATTATGTTTTCTTAATGGATTTCAAATCTAGTGCCCACAAGGAAGAAAACTGGAGAGATAAGGCTTTGCGTTGACCTGAGAAATTTGAATAAAGTCTCTATCAAAGACCACTACCCCTTACCCAAGATGGATCAAATTTTACAAAGGGTAGTGGGTGCTTCAAGGATCTCATTATTAGATGGATTCTCAGGATTTAATTAGATCTTAGTTCACCCAGATGACCAAGATAAAACGGCCTTTACAACACCCTGGGGAATCTTTAAATATGTGAAGATGCCTTTTGGACTTAAAAATGCAGGGGCCACATTTCAGAGAGCAATAGACATAGCCTTTTCTAAAGAGATCCATGACTTTTTAGTCATATACCTTGATGATCTCACTGCTTTTTCAAAATCAGACCAAGAACACCTAGATCATTTGAGGCAAGTGTTCCTAATTTGCAGAAAATATGGCATATCATTGAACCCAAAGAAATCATTGTTTGGCCTGGAAGAAGGCAAACTCCTAAGTCACATAATTTCTAAATATGGAATAAGAATTGATCCAGACAGAATACAAGCTATTCTTCAAGTCCCTCACCCAAGAAACATCAAGGAATTACAAGCCTTTCTAGGGAAGATCAATTTCCTAAGAGTATTCATTCCCAATTTGGTCGAGCTAATTAGACTATTGAATAATATGCTGAAGAAATATTCTAAAGTCAAACGGACAATAGAAGCTAAACAAGCCTTTGAGGAAATCAAAATAGCTTTAACAAGAACACCTGTTCTCACAAGCCCCAAGTTTGATAGAGATTTCATAATCTTTTCCTTTGCATCTGAGCATACTATTGTTGTTGTCCTATTACAAAAAGATGACCTAGGATGTGAAAAGCCCATTGCTTTCTTCAGCAAAGCACTTAGAGATGCTCCACTCAAATACCAAATCATGGAGAAGCAAGCCTATGCTCTTGTAAAGGCCATAAAGGATTTCAGAATTTATATCTTGTACTCTCATGTAATTGCCTATGTCCCAAATGTAGTGGTCAAGGATATTCTAACTCAAGAGAGAATTGAAGGTAAAAGGGGAAAATGGATAGCCAACATTTTAGAGTATGATATTGAAATCAAACCAACAAAACTCATAAAGGGACAAGGGTTAGCTAAATTAATGATTGAAACCAACTTTCAAGCCCTTGACATCAATGAACTGGATAACGAACAGGAGATGGCGACTCAACAGATCAATCAAGCCTTTTTACAATCACCTTGGTACACTGATATATGTTTTGTATTGTTAAACCTGCAAGCTCCTCCAGGGTTATCTAGGACTAAAAAGAGGTTCTTGAAAATGAAAGCTTCAAAGTTTTGTATTATAGATAATGTTTTATTTTGGAAAAATCATGAAGGTATTTTGCTTAATTGCCTAATTCAGGATGAAACTGACAAAATACTCAAGGAATTTCATGCAGGGAACTGTGGAGGACACTTATATTGGAAATCCACAACTGATAAAATACTAAGAGCTGGGTTTTACTGGCCCTCCCTATTCGCTGATGTGAGAAAATTTGTAGTTTCTTGTCATAAATGCTAGATATTTGAAGGCAAAAGGAAGTTGTTACCCTTACCCCTCAAACCTATTTCAACTGAAAGGTCGTTTCAACAATTGGGATTAGATTTCATTGGTGAAATATATCCTTCCTCTTCTGGACAACACAAGTGGATTTTAACTGCCACAGACTACTTTACCAAATGGATAGAAACTATCCCTTGTAGGCAAGCCAATGACTCAATCATCATGCAATTCTTAGAAACCAATATCCTGTCTAGATTTGGCTGTCTAGAGAAGATTATTACAGACAATGCTGTTGCCTTTAAGTCCAAAAGAATAATCAATTTTTGCCACAAATACCACATTACCTTAGGTTATTCCACAGCTTATTACCCTCAAGGCAATGGTCTAGCAGAATCATCCAATAAAAGCCTAATCAACATCATCAAAAAAGTCTTGGAGGAGAACAAAAAGAACTGGCATAAAAAGTTAGTAAATGCACTGTGGGCAGGCAGATTGACCACCAAAAGATCTATTGGAACCAGCCCATATGAATTGGTTTATGGCATGGAGGCTGTATTCCCCTCATCCTTGGGAATCCCTATGATCAAATTGTTGTAAGAGTTACAAGTAGAACCCAATGACATCCAAAGGAGTATCAATCAAACTATTCACTTGCAACAAACTAGAGAGGAAGTATATCAGAGAACTCAGGTTCTGCAAGATAAACTCAAGAAGATTTTTGAAAAAAGAACAAAAGTTGAGGATTTCTTCATAGGAGACAAAGTGCTAAAGTGGGATTCTAGAAGGGAAGACAAAGGAAAACATGGAAAATTTGATTTCCTGTGGAAAGGCTCTTTTGTCATCCAGGCTGTACAAGGAAACAACACCTATGTTTTGAAGAGTTTGGATGGCACAGAAGCTCAGGAAGGCCTAGTCAATGGGCGAATGCTCAAGCATTATGTTGATCCTCGTTGTTAACCAGAAAAAGAATGTAGTTTGTACATAAAAAGTGTTTATTTTAGTAGTTCATTTCAGCAATAGGATAGGAAATAAGATGCAGCAAATTTTGAGAAAGAAGCAAACAGCTATACCACCCTTGGTATATATTTTGTGTCTACCATAAACAATCAAGAGAGAACTTGGGAAAACTAGAGATGATGGCAAACAATTTTGATCAACCATCAAAGACAGAGCTGCAGTTTGATTCAGATCAGCTTAAGTGAAATGCATCTATGCCACAAAGGTTCAGTTGGTTAGCTTGTAGCAAAAGGAAGCCTTAAATCACAACAAGAAATGAGAATAAGGCCATCTGACCTGTTGTTCTTGGCTTTTCTCTTGGAAAAGCCATCCCCAAGTGGAGCCACTATTAGGCTCCTATACCAATAGGTGTCATTTCTCATGATTGACTGTGGAAATACCAAATATGATCATCCTTTCCATGCTGCAAAGGTTCCATATTATCAATAAATCAAAATTCAAGATAAAGAGAAAGGGAAGGAATCCCAAAGAAACACCAGGGAAGTGGCTTGTTAAAAAGATACTACTGTACTACATGTTGTATAGCAAGTTCAGAATGTGCAACCACTAACTTTCTCACCATGGATGAATAGCCAGACAATTTAACCCTGGCTAGATCATGTTTAAATTTCTTGTTTTAGAATAAAGAATAAGATCTGCTCAAACAGTTCAAGCTTGGCAGATCACTAGATGAGATAGAGAATTAAAGGGCCCAACTGATCAATCTGAGCCCTTGGTAGAAATAAGGATAGATTTAGATAGGAGGGCAACCAAAAGAAAAGAGGAAAAGCAAGGTTTGCTAGTTCAAATGCACCCAATCAAAGGAAGAAAAAATGTTAGGTGTTTTAGGTTGGGTAGGCAGATAATTATAAGGTTGTAGAAAGCAGAGCGATGTTCAGTTTAAAAAGTATCACAAGCATCATGGCAAAGTGGCTACAACTTCAGTGGAGCATGACTGACTTCCCCTCTCATTTCCCCCACAAACATCACTAACATCCCCTAGGGATATTGAGATCTGTTCAATATTCCTAATCATTTCATTTTTGAGAATTACTAAGCAAAAAGTTGTGTTTACTTGGTCAACACAAGCCACATTTCTTATGTAAACATAATCATCCCATTTCCTTTTCATTTCCTAAAAAAATCTAAGTTTTTCCCTATAAACTTAGCATTTCCCAATCATTTTTCATATTAACACCCTAACTTATTATATAGCTCCTATGTTAATATTTCCCTACCCCTACTATATATAAAAAAGAAAAAAACCCAAAACATTATATATATCCCACCCTCGCCTAATATGGCTATGTTTTAAAAAATTCCTTGGGAGCCATTGGTCCACCTGGGGCCAATGATAACCCACCACGTGTCCCACCGGGATTTTTTAGACCTTTGGTCAAACAAATAACCATACCCACCGCGCAATAAACAGAGTTAATTAATGTTTGGTTAATTAATAAAAACCATGTCCGCATTTCTCGATAACCTAAAGCTTTTAACCCTCCAAACTTTATAAAATATTCGAAATATCACGCGCGCTCCTTTTATAAACCTTCGATAACTCACTTTCCGTCCACCATTGGATCGCGCTCGCCAGATCCAACGGCCCTCATCGATATCGAAAGCGCCCTGATGTCAGGTTGTTAGCACCCGATGGTCAGCGGTTTTCCTGTCGTACCCAAGGACACTTGTCATATTTTCATTGCATCAGGCCCGCTCTGACAGAAACCGCCCCCGTACCAAAGGTGGTCCGATGGAAACCGTATACCACCGTTTGTCCTACCGCCCGCGTCACTATCCTATTAGCACCACGTCATCACCCGCGTTGTCGTTCATCTGTTGTGTCCGCCATGTCATCCCCCACGTCAACAACCATGTCAGCAACCACGTCACCTTCCATACTCCACTACCCAAAAAAAGGTACGTCACGCCAACGTCATCCCCAAAAAGTGCCAAAGCCCAAAAAGTCCAAATTTTGATAAAAACTCGGGAAAGCGATTGTTTTTGGTTATTCCTATTTTGTTGACTTGTGCAACCTCCGCATGCAAATTACGACGAATTTTCCGCCAAAGCTGCACAGTTCGTCACCCAGTGAAATCAACTCCACAGAGCATTACCTCAGCTCGGCCTGTAGTCCTCATTGTACACCAAGCACCCATAGAACAGGTATTTACTCGATAGTCGCCCACAAACCCTGTTTTTACGAAATTTCTCTGTTAAAAATTACCCGAAGAGCTAAATTCAAGTCAAATGCATTGTTTCCTGCAAACCTCTGCACTTCAAGTCACTGTCTGACCATTGTTGCCAAAGAAAGCCTGCAAATTTTGTCTGCCTCTACAAATCGCCCATAAAACTGCAATTCAAGCCCATCTTCGCTTGTAAAATTGCCAAAAAGCACCTGTAAAAGGAGTGCTCTTCCCCTGTTTTTCCAACATTCCAAGCCAATTCTGTAAACTTTGTTGTGACTGTAAATTTTACCAAAGGCAGCAATCTCCACAAGCATAGCTCACTCTATAATTTCCTGTGGGAAACCAAGTCCACTGTTCTGCTGTCTGTTACTCCAAAGAGCTCTAAACTCAAGATTAGGGTCACTTAACAAATTGAAGCATGCAGGCTTGAGTTGCTCTCAACATTGCACCCTTGAATGCACCACCTAAGGACTCGGATTGGTTACCTCTGGCAGACAGGGACTTCCAGATTAAGGACATGATGGGTCTCAAGTCTCACCTGCAAACCTTTTGTCAATTTAGAAATAGCCACAGAAATAACACTGATGTCCTGAGAATCTGGGAATCCAACATGCCTATCTACTACCTCCCTTCAGTCAATGTGTTGCCTGATTTCATTCATTTATGATGTGCAAACTATGATCCCACACAAAGAGCAACCCTTACTCCATCTGGTTCTGTACTATTTTATATTACTCCTGAGTCCATAAATGAGATGTTGAACTTTGAGCCAACTCAGCCTCTGGTTCCTCTCACCATGAAACTCCTGCTTGATCAAGGTGCAAAGCTACCTAGCTCAGAAATAACAAGACTAGGTCAGTTGTTTATGCAACCACAGTGCCAGCCTGATCATCCTCCACCTTATCATCAAGTCTCATTCAATGAGACAGGGAAACTCCTAATAGACATGATATCCTACATTCTAGGATGCAAAACCAGTGAGTTTTTTGATGAAACTGTGTTTGTGCTAATGTCCATGTTCACTCTAGGACAACCCCCTGCTGTCACGTATGACTATGCCACCTCCATAGCAAACAAAATCCATGAGCAGTTTATGATGTTGGAAAGAGAAAGAGTGTTCAAGTATACATCCTACATATATCATCTGTTGTTGTACTATCATCTTGATAGTTTCCAAGTTCCTCTTAAGAAACTAGACTCCAAAGGAGAGAGGAGATCTGTCATTTTCTGGACCTCAGTTTTCCATGAAGTTCACTACTCACCTTACACATATTGTGAGTTCATTGACATGTTCATTTACCCAGCCACTTGCCTGTTGATGATGACTCCTCCTAGCAGGCTCACTGCTGAAATGCAGAGAATTTTACATCTTTCAAGGGGTTACAACATTGGTGATTGGTATTTCTACCAAAACCACACAATGATCAGGATTTATGGTTATGAATTACCCCCCTACAAGCTGCCAAAATATGTCCCCATGAGACTCTTTGCCTTGGAATATTTCAGGCAATTTAGTAGTGCAGATTTGACTCATTTCTATGGCAAAAATAAAAAGGCATAGCTCAAGATAAGACATCAATTGGGGCCTTTTGTTTTCAATAAGAGGGAAGAAGCCTGGAATGATGCAGACAAGATGCTAAGGGATGAACTCATGCTGAAACAAAGCTTTTATTGGGCACCATATGACCCTGAACATTTCATAAGCTATAGGAGAGTCAAAAACAAGCTTTCAGGATATGTGCACCAGCCAATCCCTCACATTGAACAATATGCTAATTGACAAGAATGGGTAGAGGGCACACTAATTGAAGATCTTACTTAAGAAGAAAGATTAGAAAAAGAAATGAAAGACTATGAGAAGAGAATTGACTTGGATTATTTTGCACAAGTCCCTTTCACACAGCCTCAACATATTGGAGCAAGCACATCAGCTACTACACCTTCACAACAGTCGGCTCAATAAACCACTCCACCTGCAGGGAAAGGCAAAGAAATATAGCATTCATAGCAGCAAAATACAATGGCAGAACAACCATCTACAAACCAAGAAAAGGGTCAAGAACAAGGCCCTTCAACGCAAGTAAAGGCAACCGAGATCCCTGTGCTACAAACCCCTTATAATGAGGAAAGATCCAAAAAGAGGGACAGACCAGAAGAGACACCTACAGGGGCATCTACAGATCAGCAAGGTGAGAAGAGACAAAGGCTAAACCCCTACTCTGAGGAAGAGTTCACAGAAGAAACAACAGGCAACCTTAGGGGTGAGGGAATTACTGAACAGCAGATCCCCCCATTTTTGGAAACATCGACTAGCTCATTTCAGCAGGAGCAAGAGAGACAACCTGGTGTGGAGGTTACATCCACCAAGCAACAGAGCAAGCAAGGCTCTGATATCAAGAGAGCATTCACAGAAATCAAAGCTAGAAGTGAACCAGTGAGGTTTCATCTTTATAACCAATTGTTAAGAATGGCTCCCACCAATCAACAAAGGCTAATGGCAGCCTATGATATCCAGGCAGGGAAGATGATCCTTAGTCACTTTAGGCCCACTATACAGCAGCCACAGTCAGCTGCAGATTATATCAGGACCAATCTGGAAGTTCTTGCTAAAGACATCCACCCAATAGACCAGATTGAGTTACACAAACAGGCTGGAGAAATGGTATACTCCACCTTGGCAGACAAAGTACTAATGGCTCATAGACTGCAAAACTCATTGTATAACACTTCTGCCCAATTAGAGCTGGAAAAAGCCTCCTCATTAGCCAAGGATAATAGAATAAAATCCTTGGAAGAAATTATCATAGAATTGGGACATGATCCCAAGGATCCCAAAGGCGCACAGGCCTTAATAAGAAAGAAGGAGGAAGACATAGTAGCCCTGAGAAGACAACTGAAGCTACTAGTTACAATACACCCTCAGACCATAGAGGTGGCACAACAAAAAGAAGAAGAGGATGTGGTCAGTTTACTGATGAGGATGAACCAAAGATTGTTGGATACAGAGAAAGCCTTGGAAGCAGCTCTACAAGGAAAACGGCAGGAGTTGACCTCTCAGCCAGCCCAAACAGCTCCAATTCTCACAGCTCCTCCTCCAACAGTCACCATAATAGCCCCTCCCCTTGATCCAACATCAACAATAGGTACCTCAACTTCAGCAGCAACTACAGAAACCGCACTACAAGAGTCCAGCCTGAGCATGGAAGAGATGATGAAAGAAATAAAGGCTTTGGAGATCCAAATGGCAGAATTAAAGGAAACCAAGGAAAAACTAGCCAAAATTGAGGTTAGTTATGACAAGTGAAAAATGACTGCAGCTGAGAAAACAAGGGAAGTGAAGGCCCTAGAGAATAAGATAAAGGCCTTGGAGAAGGACATCACTCTCCATAGAATTCTGACAGTAATCAAGACCATTTTGTGGGATAAGACTGGAAAATCTATTGCTGATCAATGGACAACAATACAAACTATTTTTGACCAGTTAGAGTTGATAGGAGTGGCTCAATATGAAACTTAAAAGGCCAGGGTATTGTTGGCAAATAAGCCTGAGCAAGCCAATCAAATGATTCATTTTTTAAACACTCGTGCCATTTAAAAAATTAGCATCTCTAGACATTCATAACAGGACAGAGACTATTTTAAGAGTCAAGAAGGTGTTAACTATGAGGAATTTTGTTCAAATTGTAGAAAGAAAATGCCGAGAAATGCAGACAAAGATAGAGGCCTTCATACATAAATTTGCAATGTTACAGAGAAAAGGTTTACCTAGCCTGGTCACTAGCAATAGGAAGCTGTTAAAACAGGAACAGTATGCTCATAGGCTAAATATCTATGTGCAAAATCAAATTACAGCATCATCAAGTAGCTCAGAAGAGATGGTGCCTCCCTCTGGACAAAGTTTATATGATAAACTAGAAAGTTTGTTTTTTATTGAGCATGAGGTGGCACATCTTTTTGATTTCCAACCAAATTATTACAAGTACACTGAAGTTGATGAGACACTAATTAAATTGAGAAAGAATCAATTACCAACAGATTAGTGGTGGCAGAGCATGCTGGAGGTCTTACCAAGGTAGTTGGGTTCTCCTTTTTTGTAAATTGTCTGCATAATAGGTAAAAGGTAATATCAAGGTCTCCTATCAGAAAATCAAATCAACCAAGGAGAGAATTCGCGCCAAAAGGTGAAACAAATGCAGGAACAGGTGGCAAATGACAGCACATCAGGAATGCACAATAGGGAAACAGCCATCGACCGACTACCAGAGCCAAAAAGTCAGCAATAATAGGACACCTAAAGCAGCCAGTACAGCATAGTTATTTCCTCATTTATTGATGCGCGGTTTTTTCCACATCAGTTATTGCCCCTACCAGAGTAGATGGATAAATTTATGTCTTGATATTTCCCTATGGGATATTTTTTAAACTTATATAAATACTTTCAAAAGAGATGTATTAGTGCTAGCTGATGAATATCATTCTGGATCTACTCTGTAAATTTTGAGAACTCTTCTGAAATAAAATTGTTGGATGCTGCATTGGTGAATTTGCTGGTTGTGGAATCGATGGCTAAAGGATGTATTGCAGAATTCTTGTGTTGATGCATGGATCAATAAGTTTCCTTTACTCTTGAGTTACTATATTTGTGTTTTATTTATCATATGAATACCATGTTCTAAATTATAGGAAAAAAGGATAACCCAGAATTTACTTTGTTGTACTATGTGTTCAATTCCTGTAGTTTTTTATGTTTTCCACAGGACTAGCATAGGCAAGAATTCTTAACTGCTCTTGTCTCCCTGGTTCCTCCACACTAAATATCATCAAGGAATTCTTAATTGCTCCCTGATAATGTTTACACAATTTCCCCCTGTTAACATAATGAAATATTCTTGATTGCCTTTCATTTCTTGACTTCATTTCACCCTATTTCAGCTTCAATATTGTTCTGTGTTTAATTATCTTGCTCTGCAATTTTCCTCTTACTAAAGAAACCACACCCAGAAGCTTATTTCATTAGACTCCATCAACCCAATGGTCTGAACTTCTCTCAAGTTATTGCCTTGTGCTATTAAATGTCATCTTCCAAACACCAAACAAAACCTGTGCTTCATAACTAGCCTAACATATAATCAAACAAATCTAAATCAAAAAGAGAGAGCCCTCTCTGGTTGTAGATTGGATAGGATATGTAGCTAAAAGATTGGTTAGTGGTTACCTCGGTTGTATTCCCTTATGGAGCCAGGGAATAACCTTTGTGATAACAGACCCTCAAGGTACATCAGTACAATTCACGTGGTGTGAAAATGGGACTTGGTGTCAAACACCACGCAAAAGATTTCGGTCGAAGGCCATTGATGTAAACCTATCGCCGGAAGTGAGAAACTTTCCATTGAGGCATGCAAGCTTCAAAGTACTGAAAGGTTTGTTTCTAAGTCAACTTCTTGGATAATGAGGTGATGTCGACAAGAAGTGACCCGTTGTAGGAGGGCCTTAATGAATCCCACATCTATGACATGAAACAGAGCAAATGATATTGTGGAGGTAAAAACGATCTAATGATACAAGGTTCAGGGTGGCAGTCATGAAAGAATTAAGGGTGAAGGTATTGCACCAGATGAGACACAAGCTGTGAATTCTCTGAGCAACTTCTCTTGAACATATCGGCGACACTAAAATGGATTGGTAGCGTTAACCCCAAAAATGGATGGTAGGGTGGACAAATGGTGATATGACCGGTGAACAAAATAACCCAACCTAACTCAATCATGGTGATGGAGTGAAAGTGTCATGTTCAAGAGCGACCTGCTACCAATAAATTTTCTTCAAGTTTTCTTCCCAATTTTTGCCCAATCATTTCTGACCAATACCTCTTTATTTTTATCAAGCTTGAGGAGGATAACATATACTTGTTCTATAATTTGCCCTTCGAGCAAACCCATCACTATGTTTTAACGAGCCTAGCGACAGTGAACTCGCTCTTTCCTACACGAACAAGTTTGTCGCTATGGTTTTAACGAGTTTAACGATAAAGATAAATCGGTCCTTTTCAATTTTAGAGAGTCTAGAAAGAGTCAGAAAGAAAACTCCAGTATTCCTTTTTCGTAATATAATCCCTTAAGTCAGAAAAAGTATAAAATAATACAAAAGGGATGAATTTTTGATAGTTTTAACAAGCCGAACAAGATAAGCGCTCGATATTTTTGTGTAATGATCCCTCAAGTCCAAAAAGATTAAAATCTAGAGGAGGGATAGCACTTTTGATCGCTTTAATGAGCTGGAGAGGCTAATTGCTTTGCAATCTTTTCGTATTTTACAAGTCATATGAAAATAGCTTAAAGGAGACTCGTTTTTTGAGGAATGAGTGATATTTTTGGGTAGCAACTGCTTCTAGGTGAAGCTTGGAATTTTTCAATCACAACAGTGTAAAGAAGATGGCTAACAGAATCACTCATCACAACTGTTACTCAAAAGGGGTAAACAATCAAATGGAGGCGTATGATTGGCTAAAAAAAGAGTGGAGGTGATGGTAAGAGCATAACCAAGGCTCAAAAGCTGATGATAATGCGATCGCAATGGTTATTTACTGAAGGTGGGTTCATTTTTTAATGAGCTTAAACTCTGGTGGAACATATGCTCATTGCTAGGTTTATTTTTTAACGAGCTTGAACTTCGCGTAAAATTGCTCGTGCTAGTCATATAATAAGGATGTCTCATCGATAGGTTCACTTTTTAGGGACTTGCCCCATTCGAAACTTTGCTCTGGATCCTTTCATTATGCAAGCTAGGAACGATCAATCCTATGAGTTTAAAGGGTTAAGAACCTACAAACTAAGAAAATAAATGGTCGCTTTCCACTTGCATGCAAAAAGGTTTGCATACCCCCAGGTATAATGAAGTAGAGTTTCCAGGTTACCCTTCAATTTGCAGACAAAACACTTCTTTGGCTCTGTCGAGAAAGGCATACCTTCTGACGAAGGAATATTATTCTAGTCTAATCACATTTTCCTACATGGACGGGTGTGTCAGACTAGTCATATTCCTACGCAGAAACCTACCTTATAACTGGGGTTTTCCTGTCGAAGCAAACCAAGGTGCATGCCTCCTGGGTTTCAGTCACAATCACCAAATCACTCGCGCTCATCAAGTGGATGAACTAGAGATTGATGAGACATTCCTTGTGAAAAAATACCATATAGGGATGGCACTTGACTATTAGCTATGTGTGAACTCGGGAATAAAAGCTGGTCTACGAGCTAGACCACTCTACCTTCATGTGAAAAACACATCACTCGAAAGAGTGAGGAAACAATAGCTCCCATGCTATAAATGTAGTCACGCCCAAGGAGTAGATTGTAATCTAAAGGTCCTTGGACTACCATCACGTTTAGATAAATGGTTTTCCTTCTCAAAGTTATAGGCAAATTTGGAAGGATCCCTAATGGTTGACTGGTTCCTTTGTCGAAGCCTGTTAGATTTTGCATCTCAGGCAGAAGCAATGGCGAACCAAGAAATTTCCAAGTAGTTGAGGAAAGGATACTCACAGAAGCCCCTTCATCTATGATAGTACTGACCATGACCATTCTGTAAGCTTGTACAATGATTTGGAATGGTACATTAGACAGTAGACGAGATCTACCTAGTAGATTCTAGTCAAAGGAAACAACTAGGTTGCTTGGAGGTGGGACCGAATAAACGGCCGGATACATCTCTGACGAACTTCCTTCCTATGGTAAAGGAATGGGTAGATTGCCCCCATGTTCATCAGAGTCTTTGTTTATGAAGAAAATTTAAACGGTGTCATTCTCATTCTCTTTGGTGACTCTATCACTGAAGATTAGAGCTGCTAGTCCCACTAAGACGGGTAGCTATCTTAGAAACAAACAAACTAAAGTTACTTGCATTTTCCTTTATGAGAAGTAGATGAGAGAGAAGCAGAGAGTACCAATCTTAGTCTTTCACTTGGCTCCTTGCTTGTTCCCTCTCACCTTTGAGAGATCTTTGCCACTCCTTCCTCGCTTGTCCTGCTTCAAAGAACACCTGTAGAGTCAAAGCATCATAATACCATCTAAGCATAGGGATCTACAATCATAAACAATATAGTATCAAATATATATTGACCATACCAATGCATATATCAACTCAAACATACAAGAATATGGAGGAAAACTCAAATAGCTTTATTGATAGAAGTAGTAGAAGAGAGGATTACGACCCATTGATCTGACCCAGCACCATCCTCCCAGCATGAAAGCCCTTCTTCACCTCATAAAAAGCTAGATCACCCAACACTATGATGTTCCACAAAGAAACCAACAACACTTCCTTGCAAGATGCAAAATTCCAGCCTCTGTATCTCTAGGATGATGGATCCATATATAGATGTTTGCAGGTGGGTGAGTCAGCTTCTTAGTTTTTTATTAATGTCATTTCTCTAATAGTTCTCAATTCCACTTGGACATTTCATGATCTCTTACTCATCCCTAGGCGAATTCAGAGAGGCAAGTGTCACAGGAGAAGTTTTTGGAAGATTCCATGATCCTCCACCTTGAAAAATGTCTCTGCCATTTGTCTACTCTCACCCATCACACCCCATATAAGGGCTTTTCAATATGCATCGCACCCCCCATTTGCATTAGATGAGATGCATCGCACTTTGACCATGGAGCAGGTGAGATGGTCCAGTTTTGACCAGTTCTAAGCAGTTTTTCATGAAGAACTTCTGGGAGATGATGTAATCAGCTGACCTTGTTCCTTTAGGGTATGAAACAACACTTTTAGGGACTTATAAGCCCTTGGTTTATGGACATATAATATTGGGGTTGCAGTGCCCAAATATGTCTATAACAGGGAGGCGCACCCATACTAGAACAACATTTGGGACATCCAACTCAGGATCAAAGTATGGCGTCCAATGGTTATGATAAAGTCCCCTTATATCCATGAAATTAGGCATGTTCCAGAAGATCAGCTCTCTATCTTCTTTGGTTTAGAAATGGAATGTGTAGTATCCCCTTCCACAAAAGCGTATGGAGATTTTCCAAATGATTGAATGTGACCTGTTCCGCTCGAACCACTTCTACACTGATTTGGGAGAAGGCTAAAGGCTTGTCAATTGTCCAACCAAGCCACGGTCAAAAAGGGAGAGGGCAACTCGATGGGGAAGAGTTGGAGGTAATACGATTTCAGGAATGTCATTGAGTTTCTTGACAAAATTGGACATAGCAAGCCTTGAGCAATGAGGTCCAAAAGAAGAGATTAGGGAGGTGAAAGCAAAGGAAACTTCTCCAGCCTGATCTGAAAGAGCAGAAGCAGGAGGTTGAGCCCCATTCTGAGGAGGCTCCGAAGGGTCCATGACAGCGGCTGGAGGCCAAAGCAACAAGAAAAAGTGCCCAGCAGGAGCTCAGAGTGAGGTCATGGTTTAGTTATGAACACTTTCTAACAATCAAGGAAAAACCTATTTGTTATTCTAGGGACTAAGGCTAGCTCTATTAAACAATTCTTTCAAGTCTCATCTTTAAGTTCTAATTATGAAGACTTAGTAAGTTATTTAATGGAACCAATTTTCATGGACCATGAAACACGAATATTTGAAGAGTATAAAATAAAATAAAAAATGATCTTTCATTATGCCTATTTTTTCTTTCTTTTGATGTGAAATTTATTTCACAACTCTCTCATATATAACCTTGAAATCATAACTGTTCTTTATGGTTTTTCTTTTGAATAAAAGAATGACTATTAACTTGCAATTCATAATCAATTTCAATCTCAACATAAATGAAAATACACATTCTAACTTTATGCTTTTCTTTTATGCTAAGACTTCCTTCCATATTTTGTCTTGTTCAAGTTCTCTTTTATTTATGGCTTGTTATTAGTTTTGATTCCTTCCTCTCTTAGGATGTTTTCAAAGTTTCGTTAGCTTTTATTTTTATATAGTGGTTTGATCTTACTACTTCTTTTATTTTGGATTTATTTTTTGCAAGATTTGCAGAGTCTTACATTTGCACTCTTCGTAGTAATTTGTTTTTACGTTTTCCTAGAGTTTGATTGCATGATGTTTCCAAAATATTATGGGGGGAATCTCTTCCTATGCAACATCAAATGCAAGCTTTCAGTAATCTACACTCTCTCATTAGAGTGGGTTTTCATTTATCCAAAAGGTTATCCTTATGAAGTCTCTTCTCCCTACATTGGCCCAAAATATTTGGAGGCATGCTTAAATTTGTTCCAATGAGTTTGGTTCATCTTTTTAAAGGAAATAATGGATTCTAGTTTATTCCTTGAATCCCTCCGCATTTAATAAATCCTCTACATTGTTAGATGCAGGGAAGCCTTGCAAGGCTAAAAAATTAAAATTATGACATCTATTTTCTTTAAATGAAGATGCCTCTTGTACCTCCCCACTCTCTGCACCTTGTTTCCAAACACAATTATCCAACTAAGAGAATTAAAAGGGTGGAAGCACAAGAGAGTTGGAAGCACCAAATGGTGTGGGAAGTATAAGTAAACGTGTAGGAACTCTAGATGCTCGTTGGAAGTAGGGTCATGCATGTACGATGCCAAGACATTTTCGTCAGGGTTGTGGATGCTCACGGGAAGTGAAGAAATGTTAAGAAAAAGAGGTAACTTTACATTTAATTGATGTACACTAATCATTCAACTCCCTAACCCTACCTCTGCTATCCAATAGTATGAGAATAACATCAAATTATAACATGTTTGTATGTTTGGATTCATTGATTTTAGACTAACTTGATGTCGAGTACTTATGTTTTAGAACTCATAACTACTTGAACTATTTTATGTGGGACCCATAAGTAATGGTGTCATAAATGGGAATATTGTGAAACTTATTTTTTTGAATTTTGGTAAATTTAACCCTATTATTTATACACCAGAGATTAATGTTTCATCGTCATGTGTCACCAATTGTTGAGGTCTCAACACCTCCCCTTAATTTCCTCAGAAATTAAAGGGGTCCCCATATAAATTTTGCTAGTGTCTTTTTTTTTTTCTTTAGCTTGCTATTTTTTAAGTGATTTTAGCTTTCCTTCGTTTTCCTTTTTTATCATACCATTGTCTTCACTTCTGAGAAATCTTTCTATCATTGTGAAATTTACTTGTTTCCAACCTCTAGATTGTGAATTATGACTTTTCAAAATCTCAAATCGTTTCCACTAATTAGTGATGTGGATGCATATTAATCCAATAAATTCTAAATTGTCATATAGCTTCATTATAAATCCTCTATATATGATAACATACATTAATATTATATATTAATAAATAATTGCATTATATAATTCGTTTACCTATATTATGTATTGTACATCTCGAAAGTCATTAATGATAATAAGCTTTATCATTATAACTTTATGAATTATATATATGTTATTCTATGTAAATAAATCTTGTTATAGAAACCTTGTATTATATTAATTATATTATATACCATATTATGAACATGTTTATACTATATATTTCATTGTATCATATGTTATGTTATATTATATTACGCCAAGACTTCAAAGGAATCAATGCATAGAAATCAATGATGGGGGATAACTCGTCATGTCGACGAAACAGAGAATCTAATGACATATAAATCATGGGGAACAACAGAGAGTGGCGCCGTTGGGATGAAACACACAAACCAAAAACTTGTAAATCTATGTGGAAGATATTGGTAATGTCGGAAATGATTCGATAGCAAAATTGGATCCCATCAAGGGAAAAGTAGATTGCATCAAGCCCGAGATCATGGAGATGAGTGGCATTTCCATAACAAAAAAAATTGATTGAGATTGATGTAACATGTTTTGATACTCCAAGCGAACCTATACTCATAGGTGTTGGAGCTAAACTTCTCTCTCCTCGATCATGGTAAATTTATTTCAACGTTCCATTTAGCACCATTTAATTTGATTTATTTAATCGCTCGCCATCCATTTACGATGTTGTAAATGTATGTACATTACTATTTAGGTTCATGATTTGGATGAATTTAATTATAGGTTGGTGAGTCGAGTTAATTATGTGGCTTGCATGTCTATGTAAATGAAAAATATATTGTGCGGCTAGCACAGTCCAATATATATAGGCTCGTATCTGTTATGGGGCTAGAGAACTTAAATTTGTAATTAACGTAATTAAATATTGTTAATAATAAAATAAGACTATTTTGATATCCTATTACATAGAAAGAGTATAGGGGCACAACTCCAAAGAAAAAAGAACATTTGGGTATTTGTATTAAAGGTGCAGCCTTTTGTCCACATGGCTCTAGAGGGTGTCATATGGCAAAGTAAATCCATGAAATTATAAATGAAAATATTTTTCGAGTGAGATTATCATTTACTTATTCATTCAACCGTTCATGGTTAGTTAGGGAGGAAAATTCAATCTAGTGACTGTAGAGTTAGGGAATCTTAGGGTTGGACTCTAGAATTGGGTTGGGTGTGGTTATTCAGTTAAATGTACTAATGTGATGCATCCACATTTTATGTTAGTGCTGAAGTGGCTTTAGGAGTTGGGTGGTTCCAAGGGTTTATTGACCATGATTATGACTTGGTGCCATGGAGTTCTAGTGGGAAACTCGGAGTCCTAGTATAGGCTTTGGCATCTATTGAGGAGTTTATTTTTGGTTAGACTATTTGGCACTTAGACACTAGACTTGGGTTATGCTACTTAGGTGCCAGGGAGACATGAGCTTGTGGGTGGAGACTAAGGTTGTGGGGGTCGATGCAATGGCCGAGGTTTTGTTATTGTTTTTCCGACCAACTACTTCACGGAGTTGTTGTCCGAGCTTTGGTGTGACATTTGGTTGAGCTTATGCACCACACAGCCTATGGTTGGGAGGAACATGGAGATCATTGGACCATTTATGTAGATAAGTATTCTCTCTGAAATTATACATTTTGTGCATATTTTTATGTGTGGTAAGTGTTCTTAAAAATGAATCCTAAAATGGGCATTTGTTGTACTTATGTGCTATGCGTTATTTATGTGCTTTGGTTGTAAACCTAAGTTGGGTTTAGTATAATTATGTGTATGGCTAAGTATATAACTGTATTCCATGTTTAATTATGCTACCAATATGTTGTTTATGATAATTATTTCCATTGTGTGTTATTGTTAGTATGATATGCTTAATGTTGTCAAATTACATTGTGTATGGGACTAGAAATTACACAACTTTTTATACATGTGTTGTGTATGTTTTATTATTTCCACTATAGTTTTGAGATTACATGTATACTATGTAGTATTGCATTATATCATAATGGTATTTTCCAAACACATGATGAACAAACTATTTCAGATTTAACTATTTACATTTCACAATTAATTTAACTATTTTTTAGTATTACTAGTTAAGTAGTCTTTTCTAGTTGAGAGTTAAGTAGTGTTTTCTAGTGGAGAGCCATGGATATTACATCTATGTTTATATTTTAAAACTTGCGGTGAAGTTCCGCCGCTTTGGAGTATTAGTAAGTTTCTAGTCTTATTTGAAATTTGAAAAGTAGTTGTTGAGACATGCGACCAGGGTTGGAATTTGGATTCCTCTTTACACATCATACAATTTTTTTTTGACGTTTTAGGTATTTATTTTGCCCTTCAAGAAACGTTATGTTTAAAATTTTGCCCTTCAAGAGTGATGTTTTGATGATAAATTAACCCTTCACTAATAAATGTTTCATTAAAAACACATATCTATCATAATAAAAAAAAAAACCAAAATGACCATAACACATAAATAACTTATTGAATTCTCAATTTTGGGTTGAAATTGTATGGAACACTCACAATAAAATCTTCATAACTCTGAAATCAAATGTCCTTGACTCAGACATGCCATAGCATCTGTGTATATGAGAAATTACTAAGATATCTTATGGGATATATAAGATGACCAACAAGGTAAAACTATAAGATGGACAATCCTCTACATCCTCTCCATGATTGTAATCACATGGAATCAATGTGGGGGTCTACTGTGGAGAGTTTGTAGTCAAGCAAGTACAATGTATTAAAAGTGTTTTAGTATTTCATAAGTGGCGGTATGTCATTCTGCATAAGCCATATAATTCAAAGCTTTTAAGTGATATGTTGAGACACTCGATATCTGGTGCAGATTGTAGTGGAACTGACACTTCCACATTGTGACATAGGATAACCTTCATAAGTGAGTGGTGAGTCGGTGACACTGTGACAAGCCTCTCGGCCAAACAATCCAATAAAGTTGGGTGACCAATACACTTAGGGAGAGCAAATGGCTACAAGAAAGATTGTGGTCCAAATTTATTATGACAAGGAAGAGGTTTTGTTCTTTTATCTATGTAGGTTTGATGATGCACAAACACACTCATGGATTGATTGTTTGTTTCATTCAAGTGATAATTTTAATGATGTTTGCATAAGAGATATATACATATTCATTGGATTTCAAGGAAACTATTTTGACTTAGATTCTAATCCAACTTACCCTGATCAAATGAAAGAATTGTGAGTTATTGAACAACATTCCTTTTAAGGAGTGTGAAATATATATGTTTTCTCTCCTTGTCCCTTCTAGGTGATACCTATGGGAATTCAATAATACTAAGATCGAGCATCTGATGAGACCTCATCATGAACAAAAACATTTCAAACTTAGCCACATTTGTTTTGTTGTGGGCACATACATACATACATATATATATATGAATGACATTATTTGATATAAAGTCTCTATTAGACTAGATGCTTATTGATCACTTAGTTTTCTAGATATATATTTAAGTAGACTAGTAAATAACCTTTGTTGAATGGTCTGAGATCCATTTTCCATGGTTGTGTATCCTTAGGCTATAGGTTAATAAAAATATGTTTTTCTTTCTATGTGTGTGCATATTCAAATTCACTCCGAAGCTCTCTTCAATTGGCATGGTCCACTCATATGCACCTCAAGCTGCATCAACAAGAAAGCAAATTATTCAAAGGTGAAAAAGGGGCCTCAATAGATTTACCCATGGAAAATTGAAAGCTTAATGAGACAAAAGATAATAGAGAAAAGCTAAGAATGTGAAGCCTAGGAATAAAAGTACATAAAATTGTTATCTATAAGTTTATAGTTTCTTTTTGTAATAATTCCTAAAGCATAAAAGAGCCAAACAAAGGTCATTTCTAGAGGGGTTTGCCAAAATTATTATGTTTACAATTCATTTCTTCAACATCATTTCTACATTTATTAATTTTAATAAATTAATAAATAGTTTCTAGTGATGTTTTAGATTCGTTTCATTCTCATGGTCAAGTTGTAAAATTAATAATTTAGATTTTGGTTTACTTGAATGCTTAACCCACTTAACGTACTACACGTATGTGTTTAAGTAACACACCTTGTTGGTGATGGATAGAGTAAACATAAACCATAGTAATAGTTAAATATATACACATTTTTTACAAATTTTATGAAAGAACTGTATTTATAAATAAGAATTGTAAATCAGAATTGTTGACGATTTTCTTTTTAGTTCTATAGTATGTATTAAAATTGCTTTTGTTTGGCTAAGAGTTTGATTTCATGGAATGTAAGGAAATAGGTTAATAGCCCAAGGCTCAGAGTCATTTGGTAAGAGTGAAATCCAGACTCAGACTACTACTAAGGTAATTCTAGGGTATGGTTTTTCTTGAATAACCATGATGAGTCAACCTGCATCATGGATAGCTATTAGTGATGATTGTACCCAATGTGAATTTCACAACTGAATTATAACCATTTTTCCCACTATGTTAAAAAAATATTAAAATATTAAAGAGAACAATTCACTAATTTTATTGAATATATTTCAAGTATATTTTTAAGTAAAACATCATAAATAACACATTAAACTTTTTTAAAAAATTGCATTTGTCAATTTTTAATGGTTTAAAATTGAAAAGAGTTTTAAACATACAGAATTGAATTATACATTAAAAAAAAAGTGATTTAATCCTAATAAATCCACAATTTCTTTAAAACATACCCTACTTAATTCCAATCCAAAAAAAATTATACTTTAAAAAAAGTGATTTAATCCACATAAATCCACAATTTCTTTAAAACGTGCCCTACTTAATTCCAATCCAAAAAAATTTATACTTTAATAACGTTTTCAGAAAAACCTTAGCCGTCAAAAATACGTTCTGCATCCTTCCAAACACGTCATGCCTGACGGTCATTTAAAAATGTTCAACGTATTTTACCGGTGAAATGGCCTCTAAGGAGCAAAATGCCCGTCAAATTCCATCAATTTCCAACCCTGCATGCGACAAAGTAGTTGTTGAGACAAGCTACATCGCATTGAAAGTGCCACAAAATCATGATAATATTGGTGATTCAATTTGATTCATGGAGGAATTCATTAACTTACAAGATTACAATCTCGTAAGACTCGCGTGATGAACACAAGTGATGGTCAATTCTCTGCATAGGCAGTGAGAAATTTCAATAGTTGTCACGTATATAACTGCAAATAGATACGAGCTTGCATAGCAATTGGGCACATCATATAAAGAGGAAGCATTTTGTTTATGTTGGTTTTATTTCTACCTTGATTATAGTTTATGTTATATGCGGTTATTAGTTCTAATTTAAAATTTATGACATTTTAACATGGTTGTTAGATTTATTTTTTCCTAATTTACTTTGATATAGTTTAATTTAGTTTTATTAATACTTTAATATTAATTTTAATTTAGTTCTTTGCTTTCATCCAGCAAATTAAGCACCTCAAGCTTGATGAAAACGACATAATGGTTAACTTTGATTTCATTTAGCAAAATTCTTGTGCCTAAAGCCATTGAGCCCATTTCTAACCTAGTAGACTCTTAAAACCTCAACCTTATCAAAATTTTCCTTACCACTAACTTTTTCACCTTCAAGGGAATATATCTCTAGCAAACTGAGGGCACAAATATGGGTTCTTCACTTTCGCTACTTGTGGCTAACATTTCTATGGAGCACTTTGAAGTCGTGGACCTAGAGACCTGCCATTTAAAACTTGAATTCTAGAAATGGTTTGTTGATGACACCTTTGTTATTTAGTCCCATGGTTTACTAGCTCTCCATGCCTTCCTTTTTCTTCTCAATAACATTTCCCCTCACATACACTTCATTGTGGAGCTCTAAGAAGACCAATCCCTTCCTTTCTTTATGTCCTTATCTCTTAACTTCCTAATAGATCCCTTATCCATCAATTCTATCAGAAGAAGACTCATATTGATAGGTACCTTCATGCTAATTCCCACCATCATCTTGCTCACAAATATGGCATGCTTAAAACCCTTGTCAATAGAGCCATTTGGATATCCTCTTCACATTTATTTTCCATTGAAAAATATCATCTCACCAAATCCCTCAAATCCAATGGTTACTCACCATCCCATAGCAAAAAATCCTTTCACATCATTCTCCACCCCCAACCGAAAAGCCTTTCCATTAACCTTCCCTTAGCCAAAGTAATCATGCCCTACATTAGAGGGTTCATTGATCTTTTATCTAAAATAATTTATAAAAAGAACATAAAGACCTTTTTCAAACCCCATGAAACCCTTAGCCAACTCTTCAGATTGGACAAGGACAAGAACAACCCTATGCTAGGTCTTGGATTTTATGAAATTCCTTACTTCTATGGAAAGTTACATAGGGAAAACTAGCATATCGTTCAAAGTGTGACTCAAATAACACATGGTTGAAAGCTTCTATAACCATATAATTAAATCCGCCATAGTTGAACACTCCTCTAATACCAAGCATCTCATTTTCTTTGATAAAAACAAAATCCTAGTTTCTACTCCCTTCTATTCTACCTGTGTCATTAGGGAAGATCTTGAGATTGAAAAGCATCCTAACAATGTTAATCAAGAATATGGGTACCAATTAATCCATTCTTTGAAACCTAATATCCATTTCTTATCGGGGGAAGATCTTTTTCGATTCTGAATTGGGCTCTGCGACTGCTACGACAGTGCTAGGGTTTTGAGGGCGATCCCCTTGACGGCGCTGACAGCTCTACGGAAAGGGACCATACGCTGCGCCTAAACCTCTGCAATGCACCAGAGCTAACGGGAAGCAGCTACACGCCATGGGTCCGCCTCCGGGGGGGGCGTCACAGCCCTCCCCCTCACGACACAAACCGAACAATGAGGTCATTTTCGGGTCGATCGATCCAGATCTGCTCGACTCAGGGAAGCAGCAACAAGATAGTAACAGTAAACAGCCTGAAGAACAAGATCCAAGGGAGGACAGCCCAAAGGTAACCTCCTCTACCTGCCGTCCAATAGCCAAGGAAAGGCCAAGAATAGAACTGCCAGGGGATGTTATAGACGGCAGAATAGAGTTCATGAAAGACCATGCAATCATTGGAAAGTTCACAGGGTTCTGGCCAACTGAAAGAGCCCTAAATGGTTGGATCGCAGCCAAATGGAAGCCAAAGGGATATGTCACTCTTCAGCTAGGGGCGAAGAGTTTCTTCACCGCCATCTTCTACTATTTGGAAGACAAATACAAGGTCCTGGGAGGAGGGCCGTACTTCTTCAACTCGGCAGGTCTCTACCTCAGGGATTGGAAGCCTAAGTTCAACCCTGACAAAGAAGATCTAACATGGGCTCCGATCTGAATCAGACTTTACTCACTCCCAGATGAATATTGGGAAGAAAAATGTCTAATGAAGATAGGCAACGGAGTGGGACGATACATCAGAGCAGCAGAGGAGACAAAAAACCGTAAGTTCATTTCCTATGCTCGAATCTGTGTTTTCATTAGACTAAATGAAGCTCTTCCTGAATCAGTAACTCTTGCCCATCGTGATGAGGAATGGATCCAGCCTCTCGATTATGAGCATGTTCCATTCAGATGCAGGCGATGCCATGTATTAGGGCACTTGTTCAGGGATTGCCCCCTCAATGTCAAAACCAGTGCTCCAGAATCCTCTGAAACCCCCTCTCAAGATGGATTCACCAAAGTTACGAACAGAAAGCGCATGCACAAAAAACCCCAGAATGGGCCAAAGCCCCAGCCCTCCAAACCCCAAAATCCTGCCTCCAAGAATAGCTATGAGTCCCTAGGCAATCTCTCAGATGATTTGCCCCCTCATTCTGACAACACTTCCGCCCGCCCATCCTCCTCCACCCCTCCCCCCCCCAACAGTCACCCTTCTACATCCAAATCCCCCATCATCATCCCTACAATCCTGAGCAGGCATCAGGTAAACCCAGAAGAACCTATCAAGGAAATGGAGATAGATGGAAAATTGATCGCCCCACAGAATGCGGAAACTCCTTAGGAAGATACCAATCAGGTGCAAAACATGGAGGAAGAACCAGAGAGCATAGAACTACATGGTCTGGATATCATAGAACTGGAGCTGTGCTGCCAGAAGAAAGCTTATGAAAAAATATCCGATTCTGATATAGATAAGCTGGAAGTGGTCATCTCCAGAGCGTTTCATCAACACCAGCTCGGTATTCAATCAGGCGACACTTGGGACAGCAATCCGCGACCAAAGGACACTAAAAAAAGAGGAAGGAAGACAGATCTCCAGAGAACAATAGAGATCGGGAAAATCCTGGTAGACTCGGGCAGATACGCGAAGCTGACGAAGTACTACAGCCCTACCCAAAATAGTTAATTATGAAGCTCGTATCATGGAATGTAAGAGGGCTCAATAGCCCAGGGAAATCTAGAATGTTAAAAAATATGATTAAGATGGAAAAACCCCAAATGTGTTTCCTCCAAGAAACAAAATGCAACAGTGCCAGATTGGGCAGCATTCTCTCAAAAGCATGGCCAGGGTGCAGATCAGTGGCTGTGGATGCAACAGGCGCCTCGGGAGGGCTGGCCATCGCATGGAACTCGCAATCTATCTCGCTCACGAACTTTCATGCCTCTCACCACCTTATACAAGCAGCCTTCCACATTCTGGGTACCAACATCCATGGAAATTTATCCAACGTCTACTTTCTGCAGGACGCTGGGAGTAAAAGGGTGCTCCTCGATACCATCGAAGCACTTAGCAGAAACAGGCAGCATCCACTCTGGATAGCTGCAGGGGACTTCAACATGATAACCAAAATAGAGGAAAAGGTAGGAGGTAGATCTAGATTGGAGTCGGAGGTTGATCACTTCAAGGACTTCATTCAAAATGCCTCTCTCATAGATATGCCATACTGTAATGGTACTTTCACCTGGAGCAATCGCAGAGGAGGTAAATTCGAGATCGCATCTAAACTTGATCGCTTCCTGATCTCGGATAACGTGGTTCATCTAGGTGGCGACCTTACAACATAAATCTTAGCTCACTCAGGATCGGACCACTGGTCAATAGCTCTCCACTGGCAAAGGCCAGGGGATAAAACCAAAAGGCCCTTTAGATTTGAGGGATTTTGGCTAACGCATCCAGCATTCAAGGACTTCATCAGAAATACTTGGGACTCCTTTACCCCTCCAGAAGGCTCAAAAATGTTCCAGCTTCAGTAAACGCTCTGCTTTCTAAAGAGTCACCTAAAACGCTGGAATCGAGAGACCTTCGGCAACATCTTTGAAGCTCAACAGGAGCTCAATAAGGAGCTGCAAGATCTACATCAGGAAATCATAAATGCAGGGCATACAGAGGCCACCCTAGACAGAGAACGACACATAACTAGCCAGCTCGAAGAAAGAAGGAAGCAAGAGGAAATCTACTGGAGGCAAAAATCTCGGATACGCTAGTTAAAGGAAGGGGAGCGCAACACCAAATTTTTCCACCGAACTACAGTGCAGAGGAGGATGCACAATCAAATTCCCTTTATCCTCAACCAAGAAGGGGTAAAAGTTGAAGAGCATGAGCAAATAGAAGAGGTCCTTCTCCATCACTTTCAGCAGGTACACCAAGAGCAAGCGGTGGATCGGCATAGGGCGATTGGAAGAATTACTCGCAATATCCCCAAATTAGTTACTGCGCAGCACAATGATATTCTCATGAGACCAATCCAAGCCCAGGAGGTCGACGAAGCGATGGCGCAGCTCAAGGAAGGTAAGGCCCCCGGACCCGATGGATTCACTACCACGTTCTTTCATGCTTTCTGGGACATGATTAGAGAGGAGGTCTGGCTAGTAGTCGAGGAATCCAGGGCTCTGCGTTGGTTGCTCCCTTCCCTCAACTCTACTTTCATCACCCTCATCCCCAAAGAAGAGAACTCCATAACTCCTGAGAAGTTTAGACCCATTGCCCTCTGCAATGTCCTCTATAAAGTCATCTCCAAGGTCATTGCCAACAGATTAAAACCCCTTTTACCCATGCTCATCTCTCCGGAGCAATCGGGTTATGTAGAAGGAAGACAGATTATGGATGGCATCATACTCACGCATGAAATCATTCATTCTCTCAAACTCTCCAAGCAAGCCGGCATGTTGCTCAAACTTGACCTCTCCAAAGCATTCGATAAGCTCAGTTGGTCCTACATCCAACACATGTTGAAAGCCTTCGGATTCTGCCACTCATGGGTACGATGGATTATGAGTCTCATCTCCTCCTCTCATTTTTCTCTTCTTGTCAATGGTCTTCCCTCCCGCCCCTTCAAACCTACCAGAGGCATTAGGCAAGGGGATCCCCTCTCCCCCTTCCTTTTTGTTATTATGGCGGAAGGTCTTGGCAGACACATCAAGCAGGCTCTCCATTCCAATCAGCTAAAAGGAATATCCATCCACAACTCCCCAGCCTCCTCCCATCAACAATTTGTCGATGACACTATGCTCTATGGCTACCCCTCAGCTCAAGAAGCTTCTCGGTTGAAATCTCTGCTCAATGATTTTTCAGAAGCCTTGGGCACTCATGTCAACAGCTCCAAATCCCAAATCTTTTTCTTCCACACGCCCCCTCCGGTCAAATCTGCCATCACCCGCATCTTGGGCTTCCAAGCAGCCACCCTCCCCTCCACCTACCTTGGTGCTCCCCTTACTGCCTCAGCCATTAAGCAACCTGCCTGGCGTGTCCTCCTGGAGAAGCTAGATTCTAAGCTCAACTTATGGACCCACCGCTCCCTCAATCTTGCTAGTCGTGTTGTGCTAATTAAATCCATCCTTCAAGCCATGCCTCTCTATCTTTTCTCTATACTTGCAGCTCCAAAATGGGTTTTGAAGAGATTGAGAAACATTCAGAGGGACTTTCTATGGGGAAGCTCTGCTACTAATCGCAAGTGGGCTTTAGTGAAATGGGATACAGTGTGTAAGCCTAAAAGCAAAGGAGGCATAGGACTCAGAGATCTAGAGAACAGTAACGCCATCATGAATGCCAAAATCTGGTGGCAATGGTTAACTAATCCAGACAAGTTATGGGCCAACATCTGGACTGCCAAATACACCAACAACATGCCCCAAGCAGATCTCATTAGATTCAAGCCTGCCATCAATGGCTCTCTTATCTGGAACGCTGCCAAACAACATCATCAGCTCATCCAGAAGCACAGCTTCTGGGAAATATGGAATGGTCAAAATGCCAGATTCTGGATGGACGCATGGAACCAACAGCCTAAACTTTCAAGTGTTCTATCGCCAAGAATAATACCGGACAGACAGGAGCAGCAGCAGGCAACCGTCCATCGATTCTAGGAGCAGGAAACGGTAAATGGATTCAGACAGTGGCGTCCCAGCAATCAAATAACCACAGGCGCAAACGTACAGGAGGCAATAACACTTGAAGAAGAGTTAAAAAAGAGAAGAATCAGAGTGATGAATAACGAAGACATTCTCAGATGGGGATATCTCCCCAAAGGAACCTACTCTACGTCCGAAGCATACAGCCTCATAGGAGATTCCACTATCAGACAGGACCCTCTATGGGACCGAATTTGGAGCTTCAAAACCTGGCCTAAAATTTCACATTTCCTATGGATGGTGGGTCACAAAAAAATTCTCACCTGGGACAAGCTACGGAGGCGCAACTTCCATGGGCCCTCAATATGCCACAACTGCAATAAAAATGAAGAAACCTTACAGCACCTCCTGGACACATGCCCAATCGCCAACAAGCTATGGGATCAGGTGGGCTTCAGATGTCAAAGACGATGTAAAGGACCTGGTGATATCATTGACACCATCCGTCACTAGCCAAAAAGCCCCTATGACTGTGAGATCCTCAACTATATTTGGAACATTATTCCTGGCATAGTAGTATGGAACATATGGAAAGAAAGGAACAGGCGGATCTTCAAAAACCAAAGCTCACCCACAGAAGAAATATGGAACAGACTGCATAGCAACCTCAAAGAGACCATGCTTCTGAAACCATGGACAGTGGAAGACCTCCCTACCAAGGACAACGAGAAAAACATCCTGGCCAACTGGAAGTTAGAACTGCCTCAAGGAAATGCCACCTAGTGGACATCGAGAGGTAATGACAAGGAGGACAGGAAATGGATAGCCCCACCCACCAGCTCTTACAAACTTAATTTTGATGGAGCATCTAAAGGCAACCCAGGGACAGCAGGGTATGGAGGCATCATTCGTAATCACAAGGGAAACACCATACAGATTTACTTCGGCAATATTGGATGGGACACCAATAACTCTGCGGAGTTGGAGGGTCTCTGGCAAGGGCTCCTAGTGGCCAAAAGCTAGAATCTTCAACCCCTCATAGTGGAAGGAGACTCCCAAATTATCATTCGTATGGTCACCCGCATTCAAAATGGCTCTCAAACCAGGAAAGTAGCTGACAGTTGGAGGCTAGAAGCCAGGTTACACGACATTGCTCAAGAGCTGCACAACCACAGAGCCCTCTCCTTTCAACACTCCAGAAGAGAAGGGAACAAGGTGGCTGATCTACTAGCCAATATTGGGGTTGAAAGTCGCCACCCTTTCCAAGTAGGAAATCTGGACATCATCCCCAGCACTCAAAAGATTCAGGAATGTAAGAAGCTCCTTCAAAATGACCTTGAATCCCTGGTTGTGGGTGACAGCAGGATACCATGGGCTGAGCCACATGGCCACCATGTGCCGCCCCATGCACAATGAATACAACAGGACCGCGGCCGTCATCGGTTTATTATGGCTGATGCGAGCTCAATGCATTCAATGCAGAGCAGGTTGACAGGATGGGAGAATTCCGTTGGCACTCAGAACAATGGAGCGATGATAAATATCAGGCAGGAGATCGCGACAGGCCATCGTTTCCCGGTTTTTCTGGTCACGGAGTTGCCTTGCTGCAGAATTATCAGTTGCAGAGGAAGGTTTGCTGCTGGGCGAGGCGCACGCCATCACAGGCTGCCCTCTGGACCTTTCGACACTCCAACTCCGGGGCTGGCCCTAAGAACTCGGAAGGCTCCTCGGAAGGTAGGGTGGTAGACTCAAAGGTTCGGGTGGCGAACTCTGAGGTCTGCATTTCAAAGGCGTTGGGGGCCAATTCAACGGAAGTGGCAGTGAAATTGGCTAGTTCAAGGACGCAGAAGGAGAATTCGGAAGATTTGGAGTCAGCAACAGGGGAAATTAGGGACAATACGAAGGTGGTGGTGGTGCTTGGACGGGGCAAGCGTCGAATTCTGGCTTCGGGGAGGCCATGCGACCCGCTCCAAGCAAGCATAGGAGAAAAGCAATTGCCCATGGCAAGGCTTCGACATAGGCAGCCTTGCAGAAGGGGTTCTGGACGTGGTTCGGGTCGGGGTCGTGGTCGTGGTGGGGCAGAGAGGGAGCACCACCACTGCTGCTGCTGCTACTGTTATCAACGGGCAGGGGTCACACCTCTCCATACAGGGCAAATTACGGAGGTTGGTGGGGCTAGCGATGAGGGGCCAGCCCTCCCTGTGTTCGGCTCTGTGGTATTTACCCTGGGTAAATCCCGGGACACTCATGGCATCTGCGCTCACATCTCTGTACTCTTTACCCAAATCCCGGAAGGTGCTGAAGAGGAAGCGCATCCAAGAGGGGAGGATCCACCCCCTGCAGGCTCCGGGCAAGCTGGCCCCTTAACGCCTCCACCAAGTGGGGAAGGAACTTCAGGGAAGGCGATCAAGGCCGACCCCTCCAACTCCCAGACGACGAAAGCTACAGACGAAGAGAAAGCCAAATGGGATGCCATGTGGGAGGGGGTCCCTGAAGGTCAGGGATGGTGCACAATTGAGGAGGAGAAGCCTCCTGAGGACGAGTAGCCTCCCAGCGCGGGCTCCAGTTGCGGTCTTCCTCAATCAGCGCCGGTCCAGAATTCAGTCTGACGCGGGTCACTTGGTTCGGGTTAGAATTCGGTCTGTTCTCCTGTATCCAGTTCATTTTGGTCATGTTCAGTGTTAGTGTGTCGGGTAATATCAGTCCCCAGTTGGTCATTGAAGGTCGCCCCTGCGTGGGCTGGATTACTTATAAGTAAAATGGATAGTCTGCGTCTGTTTTGGTTTTTTTTGGAATGGTTTTGAGCCTCAATCAGTCGTTTAGAGGCTTTAGGGAAACATGGTGGATGCTACCCCTGCGTGGGAGCTTTTGGTTCAGTCTGCTTCACCCATGGCGCCGCGGGTGGCCATGGAAGCCATGTCAAAGTCATGCTACAATGTCTGTAATCTTTTATATGTACATATAATATAATAGTTAGACAGTTTACCGAGAAAAAAAAAAATATCCATTTCTTATCCTCCAAATCTAATCCCTCTAATATTAATTCTAATCCATCTTAATCAAGTTCTCCTCTTTCTATCCCTTTCTATCTCCATCCTTCTTTCTTATCATCCCCCTATCCATTTAATTCTCCCTCTTTTTAATTGTTTGTCCAATATAGCCATATATTTGTATCCTTTCTAATTTAAGTTATCATTTCTCAGTTACTATTAATTTCTTTTAAATGAAATAACTTTTATGGTCTTAATCTTCTTACATCTAAATAAATAAAATAATATAATAATATACTAATCTAATAATAAATAATAATAATAGAATTAAAAGATTCCTTTCATATTCTCATTATTTCCACATCAATTCTATCTAAATTAATTATTTCATAATCTATTACATTCAAATGATATCCTTGTATTATAATTTTAAATATTGTCATGTTGATTATTCATTTATTAATTAATTAGTTATTAATTATTTAATTCAACTTCGACCATAATCATAAACATGTCAATTTTATTTCATTCATCCTAATAAATTCTAAATTAATATTTTCATTCCAAATTAATTAATTTAAAATAATGCATTGTGTAAAACCCCCATACTTAATTTAAAATATATTTTTAACTATTATTAATTAGAATAAATTACAATATTTTTTTTATTATTATCAATTTGAATAATTATTATCAATTTGAATAATTAATAAATTAATAATTACAATCTAAATTAAATTAATTTAAAATATTTTTCTTTTTAGTATAGTCAATTTGAGTAATTAATATCATTTTACCAGTTAACTTGAATCATTAAATTATTATATTCATTTCTTTCATTATAGTCAAAATTTAATCAAGGATCCCTTCATTCTCTCCCATCATGGTCATGACATAATAGTTATATTCTACCTCCATCTTCTATTTAACTAGTCTAGCACTCTTCATATTAACATAAAAGCTTAATGTGCCTAAAGATGGGTGAAGCATTCATGTGAAATGTCAAGCAAATAAATGACAACACGCAGTTCACCAGAAGTTTTGATCCACAACATTTCTACAAGTGTCCAATCCCAATGTAGAATGCCACATATATCACAAAAAAGTTCCTATAGCATGAAATTGTATTACAAATGCGTTGTCATTGATGGCAAGGTTGATCAGGATGAAGATAGTAGCAGAGATGATTGTAAGAAGAATGAAGAATAACTCAAATAATGGTGAAGGAAAAGATGATGATGGTGTAGAGACTTTGAACCCATTTTTAGTTAATAAGATCATTCTAATTGCACTAGGGACCCATTTAGATGGAAAGATATCTGAAAGAAATTTCCACTAGTATGTAGAAGTTCAAAAATGGCCTCCTGAATTGTATGTTATGGCCATTCAAAGGCAAGGACCTCAAAAGTCAATATTACAGAGCTATCAATGATAGAGGACCTTTGGTTCATGTTTAATTTTGGTTTTTTATCCAAACATGATGAAGAAGTTAGAAAAGTGATCAAACAAAGAGCTGAGAATATGTGACATAGAGGAGTAGGTAGAAATCATTTCTATTGGCCCAGCAGTGAAGCCTATTAACGCACAATCTCGAAGGAGTTACCCGAGGAAGAGCCAAAAGTTGTGCATAAACCTAGGCAAACATGCCTCTGATAGCAGTGGTGGAAAAGCATTTCATTAGTGCAAGTCTAAAATAAGGAGGCTCCACTTGACACATCATCTCAACAGGCATTTTCCCAAAGGATTCAAAAGAGTGCACATAAAGAAGGAGCAGGATGGCATAGCTCCGGGTGGAGTCAGCAACAGTGACAAGCTTTATTATTGGCATATTTTTTAAAGTGGGAAGGCACATCATATAGCTCAACCCTCGAAGGTTACCCTGAAATTTTAAAGGTGCATGCAGAAGGAAAAGGATCGAGATGGAAAAAGGGTGGGTAATGTGGGAACAGAGCAACAAAGCTCTATACTTTTAAAATAAATGTCAGGGAGCCTTTGAATTTTTATGAAAAGGATTGAATTTGGTGCTTTTCGTTTAAATAAATTAACAAAGGAAATGGTCACAAAACACAAGGCTCGAGACCCCTTTCTCTCTCCTCTTTGACAAGACATGTGGAAACATTTTATTGGATAGTGATGTCATCAGCATAATGTCAATGCAGTGGACACATGTCATGCATATTTAGTGGTTTTAGGTACCCTAGTGATCCAAATCTAAGCAACATGTGTCACCACTTAGATGGAACGACGAGGCATCAGTGACATTAGTATGATGATAGCCTGGAAGGTTTTGAGTGGTGCACAGGTAGAGGTTGTGGGTTGACTAAGCATCGAGCACATGTGGCAGTTGTCAGAGACAACTCACCCCAACGTGAATTTGATTGGTTCTTGTATGCAACATGTGCACCAACATTGAACACATGAACTCAGGAGGATTTATCTTGGAAGGTAAAATGATGTTGCACAAAGGAAATGGTCAAGATAATAGGCCCAAGAGATAGAAATATTGATAAAATGTAATGTTTTGAAAAATGATGGAAAGCACGCCCAGGTCACAATTTTTGTAGCATTATGCAGTGTTTCATATAAAACTGCTTAAGGTCTATAACAAATTTGTAGTCTTGATTAAGGCCCTTAGGGCTTAAAGTAAAAAGGGAATGTGAATTTTATGGAATATATATGTGTGCATGTGGCAATGTTATTTATAAAGCCTTCGATCTTTGGCATGAAATGAGTAGGTAGTTTTTTGATCCGGATTTAAACAGGAACGCAAGAAGATACAGAGATAATGGAAAATACTGAAATATGCTTACAACCGGAAATAGAAATAAACCAGCTAGGGCGATGGTAGCTTATCTCTGAGAAGAGATGTGTGGCTACATGCCTCTGAACTGTCTTACAATGAGGCTCGAAGGCCTATTTATTGTTGAGAAACAATGGAAAACCCTTAACATTCCAACCTAACCCTAGAAGATGAAACACCAAACTATGGGCCCCGTTTGGGTAAATTGGTACATCAACTTCCCGGGGTCGTAACTTTGGCATACGATCTCCGTTTTACGCGCATGATAACCCGTCGGAAAGATCTCTCCGAGGACTACGACGGGGAAGAAGATTCTTTATCCAAATAATTGTGGAGCAAGATTTCCCAAAAACGTCGTTTAGGGCCTGAAAACGGCTCCGGAAGTTCAGGACCCGAAAAACTGCTAAAAATAGTAAACTGTGCTATAATTAAGGAAACTGAAAATGTTGAGGTGGGGG